>QJNV01000194.1:0-113879 GCA_004155935.1 Monosporascus sp. GIB2
TCGGAGGGCTCGTCTTGCTGTTGTTTTCGCCGAGTGTTGCTAGAGCGTCCCTTCCCAGTGGCCCTAAGCCCTACCTTCACCTTCCTGACCGATATCATCCTTACGAAGTCTTCATTTGGCTCCGGTTCCACCTTTCTGCGCGTTTTAGGCTTCGCCTTTTTAAGGGCTGCAGCTAATTGGCTGTTATGAACCTCGGTGGTGGAGAGTTTGCTGCTTTTCTCGTCAAGGGCCTTCGCGAACTTGCGGAACAAGAGGCGTGTGGTGGGATTTCCGTAAATTGGATCAATTCCTACCAAGGTTTTCTCGATCCGGGCTAAATCCTTAGATGATTTAGGCGTTGTGACACCTAAAGCAGTTATCTGAGCTAGGAAGTTAGGACGTTCTGGGGTAGAAGTCAATCTCGTGGCGGGTGCGCCCGTTATCTTCCCCCCTTCCCTGACGTACCTGTTGTTTAACATCTTCGCCCTGTTAATAAGACGCAAACCTGTTGCTTCCCAGCGCTTTATGATGTATTTCGAGGTTATCATAACCTCGTTCCACGCTTTCGAAAGCGCCCAGAGGAAGTCGGTTTTATTAGTAGCTTCGGAAGCCCGTCCGAAGCAGCGTTTGCGGAACCAGTAGCGGTACCTCCGCTTTAAAGTGGCAAATACACCTACGTCAAAAGGCTGGAAGACATGGGAAGCGTGGGCAGGCAGGAAAATGATGTAGATTTTGTTCTGAAGGCACATCCACATGAAGTTTTCGGTGGTGTGGTTGTTGTGGCCGTCGACTACCAATAGCCTCCACTCCTTCGGGTCCTTGGGCTTAGTATTGGGAATGAAAACCTCGCGAAGCTATTTCAAGCCGATTTCGGTGTTCGTCCAGCCGTTCTCTAAAGTGGTAAAGTACCAGCTTTCGTATGCTTTATTATCAGAGTCGGGAAACTATTGTTGTTATACGTTACCGCCGCTGAAAATCACGAATGGTAGCAAAGAGCGCCCGTCAGCATTGACACATACGATTATAGTAATCCACCCCCTTTTGGAGGCATCCTTCAGGCTAATACATCTCCTAAAGGTTTCGCCGAGGACGAGAGCGTTCTCGCCTATGCCTTCCATCACTCCGATCTCGTCCGCGTTAAATCTATTCCGCCACTTGATAGCTTTAACTTCCGGTAAGGCGAAGCGATCGAATAGGACGTTCGTAAAGGCCGGGGAAGCGCTATTTAGACGCTTATAGTCGATTATCCTGCCCTTGAAAGTCCTGATTTCAGGATGGCGACGCAGAAATCGGGCTACCCAACCTTTCCCTAATCGTTCAGGGCTGCCGTTGTTAATCAAAAAACGCTATGCGTATAAGCGAAATCGGGAATAGGGTGGCGCATAACCTAACTAACCTTGTACGATAACCTAATGGGCTAAACCTTCTTCCTGAACTCGTGATAGCTTTTAACGGCTCTCATCAAACTCTTCTTTCGTCCGTACACCTTGGATACGGCGTAATATATATCGTCTGTCGACCTGGTAACCCTTGGAGGCTGAACGCAGGGATCTCCCACGCGTTACCTCGTTAATCGCTTGCGCCGTACGGAATTAAGCTAAAAGCTGCATATCGTTCGAAAGCGCAAATTCTGATGAATAAGAAGATAATTTTTTCAATTTTTCAAAGCGTTGTTGAGAAGCTTTTTATAGGGAAAGAAATCAGTAAGTGGATCAACGCGCAACGCGGTTGTGGGGTGGCGCGTTGAGGGGGTGGAGCGTGGATGAGGGGGTCATCTTACCTGGGGTTTCATATCCTATAAAGGAAGCTAAAATACCGTTACTTAAATAATGTGATATAATGTTTTTTTCGCCGTACCAGAAAAAACAAAGCTCGCGCCGAAAGAGCATACCGTATATTAATGCGTCCGCCTATAAAAAGGGCGAAAGTAAGGTTGAACTAGCCGAAGGCAGGCTGGGTTTAAGACAAAAAAAGAAGGTAATTTGCCGTCTTTCGCATAATTTTCATAACGTTTCTTTTAACAATAACAGCGATGGCGATAACCAAGCTAACTTTTAAGACGATTCGGATAACGAAAAGAATTATTAGCTTTTTATCGAAAGCAGCGAAAGGGAGTAAGATAAGGAAGAAAATAATAACGGCATCCGGTTTACCTCCCGTAAGCGTAATAAAATTAACTTTTCTATTTACGCGATTTTCAACAGCATATTCGCATAACGTTTTCGCCCACGTAATTATATTTCCTAAGCGCGGAAATTCCAGATATTAGCCCGTGGCCGAAGGCGCCCCCGCCGGCAAACCATTCCCAGCCCACCATCGTCGCACATTTTACATGATAACCAAGGGTTTGCGGAACCCGCCTTTGCGAAATTTGAGGAATGGCCATTTGAAAACGCGTGTCTTAAATGCGTAACGGAGAACGGTGTGATAACTTTCCAGCTGTAGTTTAATTAGGATTCTGTCAGATATAAGGGACATCAGTTGTTATTCTCTTCATGACTAGTTGCAGGTGCTCTAGAACGCGCACTGCATTTTAAGGTGATCTAGTCCCGGAACATATATGTTCCGATCAGAGGGAATTTTCAGTATATGGGGTGCTAACGCACCCCCTGCTAGCCAACACACCCCCTCAACACCTTAAAGCATTTACGGTATTGATTGTTACGATTCCTAAAGCTATAACTATCCATTCTACCTCTCCTCCGGCGATTAAATCCTTTTAATCAGACAATTCCTTTTTTGAAATCGTTCGCAAAGCGTTCCTTCGCTAATCGAGGGCTTCCGTAATATCCACTAGTTCTAACTGTTCTTTAAAATGCTTAAAAGGTTCGCGTAATAAGGCTTTAATAAATCCGTCAACTAACATATCGCCCGTAAGCGTATAATCCATTCTAATCAAATCCCTTTTTACGGCTTATCGTAACCAATAATTATATATATCTATATGCCGTAATTTCGTCATTAACAAGGCGATATCGGCGGTAACAAATCGTATTATCTATTAATTATCGTACCACATATTTAATAATCCCACATTTAAAGTAACTCCCAATTCTGTAACTAATCGAAAACTAAATAAGGTTTTTTTTATAACCTACGTAAGGAATAACAATTCCGTTTCGGTTGTAAAAATAATTATTATATCTTATTTATTTACCCGTTATCTTATTATTTCTCCGAATAACTTTATAACGTAAGCTTAAAAATTTTTTCGGTCGATCGTATTATCCGCAAAAAAGGCGTCGTTTTAAGTATTTAACAAATCCTCACCCCCGAATTATAACGTTAACGTTTTAATTCCGATCAGGTACAATATAACTCGATCGGCAGCTTGGTAATACGCGTCGTTAAAGTTCAGGTTAAATCGGGCGAATCGGGATATAACAAAGGATATATCTGGTCGCGTATAGATCGTTACGTAAAAAATAAAACCGATTTTTTTCTAATATTTATTAATAAAACCTAAATAAACCAAATCAAGATTCGGCAATAACTTTACGCTAATTATAAGCGTCTTTAGGAAGTTATTTAAACTTTCTTTAAGGATTAAGTTAACCAGCTTATTTATAAAATCGGATTAGGATAACCAGATTTTTCTATTAAGTTTGTTTTTAATTATTTCGATACCGAAAAACCACTATAAGTCCTTACCCTTTATAAGGGTATACCGTTTTCATATTTATTAAATTAACTAATCGATAAGGTTTTAATCTTTTTCGCGGTATGTTATAACAATATCGTCCATAAAAAAAAATAAATACCCCCTAACGAATAAAGTAATAAAATTCGTAAGGAACGGGACTAAGTCCTAACTTTTTAAACGTCCTAATAAAGTCTTTCTGCCATAATAAAAGTAACTCCCTTAATTCATATAATACTTTCCTAATTAGAAAAGTTTTACCACGTTACGGGTATCCTGGGGGCGTTTTTATGTACATTTCGTAAGGTAAGATAATATTAACAAAAACGTTTACAGCGTTATACTATTTAAGCTTTAGGTCGAACTTAGCCGCGATAACGATTAAAGCTCGAAACGATTTTCTAGCGAATATAAATACGTATATATTGCCATATGCGTTTTTAAGTTGTTAATCGCTTAGTACGATAAGACGGGCCTTGCACTTTTAAAGCTAGTTATATTTGTCGAATTTATAAACGTATACTTATATACACTTTAAAACTTATTTCCTTTTAGCAAAAAATTAATTATCAACTTCCCAAAATCGCATCTTCTTATAACTTTGTAAGTAAGCTTTTTCGGCTTTACGAAATAACTCCCCTAACGGATATATACTTAGCTTTTTATGGTTTCGCGGCGGTAATGGTAAGTTACGTTTATATACCCGGTTTTGCGATTTAAGGATTTTATATATTTTCGTATCGAAACCTTTTTAATTAAGGTAATACGTATTTCGGGTAATTAATTTTCTTAAATTTCCGCAGTTTACCGGCCGATTATCGATCGTATTAACAAAATAGGCTAATCGTCTTACGTTAAACGCGGCTTCTCATACTTTATAGTCCTACCGATAATTATCTTTTCGATACGGAATATACGAAAAGTTTATGTTTACAACCCGTAAAGTACTTTCGTTTTTTACTATTATTTTAAGTTAAACAAAACGATAAAAACTTAAGGTTATTTTTCTTACTTCCGTTAACGCAATAATCGTAACAATTATTAAAGCAAACGCTGGTAAAAATAATAAGTTAAGGGACGGAAATAATTCGAACATAGCGGTCGTATAAAAATAATTAATTTTATACGAATAAGCTTATTTTCCCTTATTCCGTACGTTTTATACGCTTATGTTACTTTAATACCACCCTTTTTAATTAACCGGTAATTAAATTATTTTACTTAAGTTTTCGTTTTCTTTTTGATTTTATATATTTAAATAACCTAAGCCTTAATTAGGTAATTTTACTTATCGTAATAATTTCTGTAACTTTTTTTCTGTAACGTACAAAAACTCGTTTTTTAAATTTTTAATATTACTTAAAAAGGTAACCTTTTCGTTAAATTATACGTTTTTAATAACGATAACCTTATTAATTAACGGGTTTCAAATTTCGTAAATATTCATAAATTTATAACCGAGAAAATAACTAACTTACGTTTAGGATTTAATTTTTAAAATTTTTATTCTTTTTTTATGGCGGTAATTATTATAACGTAAGCTATATAGTTATATATTCGCAAGTAAGCTTATTAAAGTTTCCGATTAAGTATTACAACATTATTTTTATATGCCAGGTAAATGTAATAAACCTCGTATAGGTTTTGCCAAAAAAGTGCGTATCTAGAGGTACGGTTATATAGGTATATTGCCGCTTTAAAAATATATATAATCAAAAACGAAAGTAACTTAACGCCACTCCGTATCGTAATCGCTTTTTTCTTAATTATACCCTTTAAACGTTTTACACCCCCGTTCTGGGCCTGGGTATGCGGTATTAAAGGCTTAAGTTTAATACTAAATAAAAGCGACTGGAATATATTTCGAAATTAGTAATTTTTCAAGATTTCGTTATCGCATTCGATTACTTATGGGAGAACCTTATCTTAATTTTTCAGGACCCTTAGGAAATATTAAAACGTTATAATTAATATATTTTGCTTTCGATTTTTAAGGTAAATATCCTAAATAAAACCTAAATACCTATCGGTAATAACCATAACGTATTTATACCTTTTAAGGTTTTTTTCGAAGTTTATAAAATCGATAGCGATTCGCTATCCTGATCGGGATATTCCCTTTTTCGGCTCGCGGCGTATTTGCTTTTTAGCTTTCGCCTTGCCACATATTTGGCATTCGACTGTTGTAGGACCTTTTAGGCGTACTCCCTTTATATAAAACTGCAACTAAGCGATTATTTTAGGATTTGGATATCCTAATTTTAGGTATCACATAGTACCGTTACCGATTCGCGGTGGTCTCGTTATATACGAATTAACGTTTCGTTTGTAAGTAATTAAAATTACATAAAGTATTATTACGTTAATATTTTCGATAACGAATTAATTAAATTTGTTTATTAACGTAATAATAACCTAGTTATATTTATTTCGAATATAGTTATTAATTCCCTTATTATCCTACTAGTACCCTTTTTTTCGGAGCTACCGGAATAATACCAAATTGCACGCGAAGTTTTCGTAATAGGTTACGTCGTACAAACGTAACGCTTTAGGGCCTTTAAGGTTTTAAAGTAATATATTTATTTTTCTATATCCATTAATTGGGACGAAATTATTTTTTATGTATATATCGTCGCCTTAAATCGTTATCTTATAATTCAAAAACCTGTTAATTAGGTTAAAAATATGTATTATAGATCCAAAATCCAAAATAGCCGAATTTCTTAAGGGGTAAAATGCGGTATTTATAGTATTACGTTAATCAAAAATTACAAAGTACGCCAGAACCCGTTTTACTCCTTTTAGGAATTAATTTGGCTTTTGGGTAGTTAATTTCTTTATAATTTTCGACAGACGGTTAATCTTTTTCTTTAAGGATTAATCGGAAATAATCCGGTTTTAGATTAATGCCGTAATTACTTTATTTGGAATAAAGTTTACTGGAATTTTAGTAGGGAATGCGTAATAATATTAGGGTAACGTATGCGTAAGGTTTAGGTATATTTTGTACCTAATTCTTTATATATCCGATTCGTTACGTTTTCGTTTGTTGTTATTGTTGTTTCGGCCCGTTTGGGAATTTTTATGATTGCCTCGTTTCGGCTTTTTTCCGGAGGTCCTATTACGTGGTTGGTTGTTGTTAGTATTTTTGGTTTTTTCCTGATTAGGATCGTCCTTATTAAAGGGGTTTGCAGGTATTCCGTAGAGCGTTAAAAACGTTATTTTGACGTTTTTTAATAATTGCTGTAAATTTATTATGGTCTAATAATTTAGGAGGTTAATTATTATTTCCTAATAGCTAATCGTGTTATTATCGATTTCGGCTTTTTTAATTATTTGAAAAGTAATTGTCCAGATCTTAATAATGGGAGTTAGTGCTGTACATAGGTTATTAACTTATATTATCGTTATTTTCGTTTCCGGAATACCATATCGTTATTTCTAGGCTATAACTTTTTGCTATTTTATAATCCAGTTATTTAGCTTTTTTGCTGATTTCGAGGTTTGCTTTAACCGTTCGCGGTATTCCCGTTGGGTGTTGATTAGGAGCCTGCTGTTGTATATTTTGCCGGATTCGGCCAGGTAGGCGTATTATTTCCGTAAGTTCTTTTTTGGAAGGAGATTTGTTTTTTTGATCGCTGGAGATACCGATTTTAGGACTTATTTCGTAAAGTCGTTAATGTTTTTGCGGAAAGTGTCGTACTTCCGGTCCTTATACGTGTACGCCGTAAAGTTCTGATTGTAGGCTTATTTGCTTTCGGTCGTTATTTTAAGGGTATTTGTTAGGTATTTTGTTGGATCGATCTTTTTAATAGTTTTTTCGGAAAATGTAAATGTGGATAAGGATGAGGTGTTAGTTCGCGTTATATGGCGAATTTTTTTTTTGGGTAGGAGGTTATATCGGGTTTTGTAAGTTTGACAGATTACGGAAGGTTTTAATTAGGATCGATATAATCTCAAATATTAAGTGCGTAAGCTTTAGATTAGAATTTGCCTTTAAAGCGATCCCAATCTTTAGGTCCTTTATAGATAACGGAGGACGCCGACGGTACGGTCGCTATTATTGTTATTGGCGTATTTAGGTAATTATAATTGATATATAGCTTATATCGTTTTAGTAATATCTAATTAATTGATATATGCCTTAATTTAGCGGATAAGACTTTTAATTATTAGATATAAGGGACATCAGTTGTTATTCTCTTTATGACTAGTTGCAGGTGCTCTAGAACGCGCACTGCACTTCAAGGTGATCTAGTCTCGGAACATATATGTTCCGATCAGAGGGAATTTTCAGTATATGGGGTGCTAACGCACCCCCTGCTAGCTAACAGATTCTTATACGAAAAACGGATATAAGATTCGAAATCGACGAGACCCACCTAAAAGCCGTAATTCGGTAAAGCATATACCAGTAACGAAAGCCGTATTTACAATAAAGGAAAATAATTTTCTTATTAAATTAAAGAATTAGGGATTATTTTGGCAGGAGACCTATAAGCAGTTTACGAAAGCCTTTTTAGGGCGGAGTAAAGGGGCCTTACAGGTGCGATACTGTACAAAGCTGAAGGGGAGGTGCGCGAATAAGGTCGGCAGTTTATAAGAGCGGGTTAAGCAGGCCCGAGGTTAGATATAGCAAGTAAAGTTTTATCCGCGGATGGGACAAAACGATAATTTAAAGAGTTTGGGGTTAGTCGTGTTATTTGCTTATTTTTACTCTAAATAAGGTTTTTATTAAATAAATTTTATTTCTTATGCTTTTCCTACCGCGTAACCTGGTTTAAGTTTGATAATATTTCTAACAGTTTTTTATTATTGCAGAGTTATAGTCGTTATTTTAACCCAGGCGGCGTGCGCGTATCCTAGGTATAATCAGCGTTTTTTTGCTTTTGCGGGCTTAGGCTATGGATAGCGATTACGCTAGACGTTTTAGTGAAGTCCGAGTTAATAGGGAGTTTTCATATTCGATTTTGCGATGTTATTTGTTACTAGGCGCATTTGTATCGGGAAAGTTTGTCGTAAAGATTATGTTTTTATGAGCCGACGCCTAATAAAATCCGTAAGGTACTGACCGTTTTGATCGTTAAATTCGGGGTATATTATTATGTTATATAAGATACTTTGGATATTTATAGGATTGTGTTGACCGAAGAGCTGTCGTTTGCATTAGGATGTAGCCGTTAGTTTCGTGTGGTTAAAGTTGCGGTTAGGTTTAAACCCCGCGTAAGTAAGCGTGCCGTATTGGTTGCATTTATTTTTTAACCTTATTAGTATTTCCCGTGCTGTCCTGGAATATTTTCAACAAAACCTTTTATGTAATGTTTGTAATTGTGTTTTTTTTAAATTCTTTCGGAATATTTGTATATAGGATAATCGAAGGAATTTAGCGGTTAAATAGCTAGGTATAAGAGGTTTACATAGACGACGTAAGTTGCGGATTATATTATTTATCCTTATAAGAAATTTAAATTTAACGCCTTTTTAAGAAGATTAACATAAAGCGATTTTAAACGGCTGAGATAAGAATTGGTTAATACGTACCGGTTCGTTTTACATAAAGTAGTATCGTAACCCGCAGAAGCGGTTCGTTCCATTAAAATGTAGTTAAGAAAATACCTAAAATTATACTAATTATGAGACCCTGATATTATATATTGAAGTATTTGTAATTGAAGAAGGATATATGATCGGGTTAACCTTTAAGAGGTTTTAATAAGTAGTGGAAGGTAATGATACTTTCTTATATATTGGAAAATACAGTTATAAATAAAAGGAAATGGTACCGGGTGCGGTTGAATGTAATTTCCACAAAGTGGTTGATCTAGTTAAGCCGGGGCCCGGCTATCCGGCTACTAGGCCTTAGATTTAACATTCCCGGGGAGGCGTATTGGACTTATATGGTGTTTCCAAGATAAGATATGATATGACGTTAGCGCCATTTTGTAGAGATCTCCCGTAATAAATGCTGTCGGTTACGTGCTAGGGTTAGCTGGTTAACTTACGTTATAAGCAAATAATAATGAATGAATTAAAAGAAAATTTATCGCTATGACTTAAAGGTAACCTAGCCCTTTTTAAGGCGATTTGTTAGGGAGGTTTTGCGTTTATTCTAAAAAAAAGGTGCAGATTATGTAGGGTATAGATTACGTTATGGATTTTATTAAGAAAATTCGTCGCGCGCATTTTAACTCCGAATAATAAAAATATAAATTAGTAGGGATTTTTATAACCTTTTATTAACAAAGTTATTAAAAAAAGAGAGAGAAAGAGAGGGAAAAAGAAATAAGGATAATACGGGGTGCTATGTATATTTTTTAAGGGCGGATAGATTTTATGGAATAGGGTTTTTTTATAGCTCCGAGAATTATAACGGCCCCGAATCGGAAAGCCTAATTACTACGACCCTCCCCGAATTACAACCGAAGGTAATTCTTGTAACCGTTAACGGCGTCGATAGCGACGCAAAAGACGAAATGGCGTAGGTGGAAGGCCGGTAGTTGGTCGGAAGTTAAAGTATGTTATATTTGTTCTAGGTGATCTAGGATTTATCGCGGCTTAAGGTATAATTATAATATCACGTTTTCCGAGCTTGATCTGGATGCGGAGTTTGAGGTAACGATTAAATCTTTTTTGTTTTAATAGCTAGATTAATACGGCCGATATTGGTATTTAGATATAAACCGGTATTTTCGAATGATATGATTCGTATTTTAGTGCCAAGGTCGAGTATTTATTAAAGGGATTTTGTTACCGCATCTTAAACCTTGATAGTTTTATTATGTGACGCCGATGCTAATAGTTTGGAGTTATAAGAAAATGTAACTAAATTAATCGTATTGTTATAACCTTCGAGCGTTTGTTAAAAGGACCCCGTTACCGTATTCCAAATTTTAATAGTCTTATTATATAATCCCGATATTAATAATTTGGAGTTATGAGAAAATATAACCGAGTTAACCGGATATTTATGGCCCCCGAACGTTTGTTAAAGGGATTCTATTACCGCATCCTAAACCCTAATAGTATAATTATGTAATTCCAACGTTAATAATTTGGAGTTATGAAAAAATGCAACCGAAAAAACCGGATCGTTATAACTTTCGAATATTTGTTAAAGGGACCCCGTTACCGTATTCAAAACCTTGATAGTATAAATGTATGACGCCGACGTTAATAACTTGGAATTATAAAAGAATATAACCGAGAAAACCGTATTATTGTAACCCTTAAGCGTTTATTGAAAGAATTCCGTTACCGTATCCCAAATTTTGATAGTATTATTATATAACGCCGACGCTAATAGTTTGGAATTATGAAAGAATATAACCGAAAAGACCGGATATTTATAGCCCTTAAGCGTTTATTAAAAGGATCCCGTTACCGTATCCCAAATCTTAATAGTATAATTATATAACGCCGACGTTAATAGTTTGGAGTTATAAGAGAATGTAATTAAGTTAATCGTATTGTTATAACTTTCGAGCGTTTATTGAAGGGACCTTATTACCGTATTTCAAATTTTAATGGTATAATCCCGTGACGCCGACGCTAATAACTTGGAGTTATGAAAGAATATAATTGAGTTAATCGGATATTTATGGGTTTCGAACGTTTGTTAAAGGGATCCCGTTACCGTATCCCAAACCTTGATAGTATAATTATGTAACCCCGATGTTAATAGTTTGGAGTTATGAGAGAATGCAACCGAGACGACCGGATATTTATGGCCCTCGAGCGTTTATTGAAGGGATTCCGTTACCGTATCTCAAATCTTGATAGTATGATTATGTAACGCCGACGCCAATAATTTGGAGTTATGAAAGAATGTAATTAAATTAATTGTATTGTTATAATCTTCGAGCGTTTATTAAAGGGATCCCGTTACCGTATCCCAAATCTTGATGGTATTATTATATAACGCTAATGTTAATAGTTTGGAGTTATGAAAGAATGTAACCGAAACGACTAGATCGTTATATCTTTCGAACGTTTATTAAAAGGACCCCGTTACCGTATTCCAAATCTTAATAATTTTATTATATAACCCCGACGTTAATAGCTTAAAGTTATAAGAGAATGTAATTAAGCCGACCGTATTGTTATGGCCCTTAAGTATTTATTAAAGGGATCCCGTTACCGTATCCTAAATCTTGATGGTATAATTATGTGATGCCGACGTTAATAATTTGGAGTTATGAAAGAATGTAACCGAATCGACCGGATATTTATGGCCCTTAAGCGTTTATAAATAAGAACTTTAGGCGCTTGTTATTATAGGCTTTGTTTTTATTTATTCCGCCTTTTTCTCAAATATTTTCCGGATTAGGTAGTTAATCGGATTAAATATAAAAGCTGATGCGTATGCCTAAAGTGGAATATTTTTAATTACTTATTTATTCTGGAAAAGGAACCGGCGTAAATCCTGGATAAGATTTAATAATTCGCTATAGTATGATTGTTCCTATATTAATTAGTTTTATTTTTAATTATAGCGCTATAGAGATTAACTTTTAGCAAGTTTTTTAATTTTGTTATCGAGAGAATAACGTCCCTTATATGTTAAATAAGACCCAAAGCCTTGAGTTAGTAAAGGAAAAAATCTCAAAGGAATTGGTTGACCGTTTCGACCTGATAAGGGCCAATTTAATCCTTAGGACGGCTATTACTATAAACATCGCAGAAATGGCCGATCCATTAAACGTAGGAGTACCGTATGGCCGCTAACGGATTGCGGTTTGGTATTTTGATTTCGCCGATTAGGAATTTAGGATGGTGCAGATTGTAAATGTTTCGGTGTAAGGTCGTAAACATAGTTCGTAGTAACCGCGAGAAGATGGCGTGGTAAATTTTTGCGCGGCCGAAAGGGAAGATTGTACTGTTTGCCTTGCCGTTTAGGTAATCCTTGACCGATTGATGGATAAGGTAAACATAATCATCTTTGATCGTGAGAAACGAGCCGCATATGGTTATAATTTCCGTTATGCTTTTGGTAATACTTGTAATCTTTTTTGGCAGTTTAGATAAGACGCCGAGTTTAGCTAGGCGTAATGGACGATATATTAAGGTAACCGTCGAAAGGACGCGCCGACAAAATTTCGAGTCCTTCTTTAACTGTTGAATATATTTTACCATTCGAGCGTAAAGCTTTTCCAAGCCTGCGGGCATTTCTTCGACGATTATTAACATATCCCATCTTTTAACATTTTCGAACTTCTAAATAACGAGGGCCATTTAGAGGAATGTGCCGTTAGCCTTTTGGCGCATAATGTCCCGTACTTGAACTTTGTCGTTATCGTCTAATAATGGGAGTTAGGATATTTTGAAGTCGATGTATTTCTTAACGGCGTTAGAAATTGAGTTTGTATTTAACTTTAGACTTAATCCTATATTCTGGCTAGCAGGTTTTAGCATTTGTTCAATTTCGGGCCTGTTGTGATTAGAAACGATCCACTTAACGCGAGGCGATGCGGCCGTATTGTGAATAATGAATTTAAGAAGTTGCGATAGGTTCGTTTCGCATTTATCGAGCGCGTTAATTACGATATATACCCTCGATAGGTTTGAGTTGCGCAGTATGCCTTTTAATATTTCTGATAGGGCGAAAAAGGCGTTCGCGTTTTCGAAGAGTTTTGAGCGAGCAATATCGTAACGTTTTCGTAGGTACGAGAGGAGTGATAGGTTTCGGACGCCGAGGAGGTAGATTAGGCCTTTTAATACGGCCGTAGCGTTGTTGAGAACCGAGTTTGTGCCCTGGCAGAAGAAGTAGGAAAGGACGGTAGTAGACTGCTGGTGCGGCTGTTTTAATTGTTTTAATTGCCGCTCCAGCTTATCGATAATAGTAATTAAAAGCATCGTTTTTCCTTTTTCCGGGTTGCCCTTGATCCATAGCAGCCTGGCCTTTTTGTCGTGCTGTTATTGCTGGAAGTCCTTATGTTCGAGGATCCAGTTGGACGAGTTTCGGAGCAGGTTGCCTTTAGTATACTTAATGCGTTTCTTATCGTCGCGGGGGTTGGTGGTCCGTAAGTACTCGAGGTAGCGTTTATTTTTATCTATTAAATTTATAAGAAAAGCATTAATATTATTTGAGTTGAAGCTTTCTTTTTAATAAAGAGGAGGAATAATATTCGATATGTACTAATTATTTTGTATAAGTACCGGCTTTTTCCGTGTTGTTTTTTTCGGTTGGATTTTATATAAGATTGTTTTGGCATAGGCAGCAGCTATGGCCGTAGCGTACGGTTGCTATTTTTTATTTTTATATTTATTTCCATAGTCGCAAACTTCCCGAATGACGCCGACGGAAATGCGGTTCATAATTCCAGTTGCCTTTATTTCCAAACCGATAATACCGTACTTATTTTTTAATTTATTCCGTTTTTAAGTATTTTTTATTAGCTTTTCTTCCGATCTTATCGGTCCGTACCATATTCGAACGCGTATATCGTCCGGTCGCCTTTTCCGTTTTACTAGTCGCTTGGTTCCGCTATCGTCGATTAAGTAAAGCTTATTTCGCTTTTATCCGGGGTCGATAAATGTATTACTGGAATGTTTTTTGTATTTAATTATTTCGTAGTACGGTAAGAGCGTTTCCGTATCCTGTGGCGTTCTAAGTTTGATATTACCGATCGCCGATCGGACGACAGTTTCTGTGCTGGCCAATACGTATCCGAAGAGCAGCAGTTGAAATTTATCCTTTCCGGTTTTTTTACCCAAGTCGTAAGTTATAAGGCCCGCATTTTTACCCGTGGGAAGACCGATGAGAACGTTACTTAGACGGATGTCAAATGGTGGACTTTGCGTGAGATTAGGAAGGCCGGCGGCGACGCCAACCAATAGGCCGAACTAAAGGTTGGGGAAGAACTTTTTGACCTGGCCAGCGAGGGCGGCAGCGGAGCCCGTACCGTATTTTTAACCTGCCGGAAAGGTTATAATTATAACATTATGTCCATATATCTTACCAGTTTGGAATATATAGTTATCGCCGCGGCTTATGGGAAATCTGCCTTAGTGCTTTTTATCCAATATATGTAATACGGTTTGCGCCTCGATTTTAAGTGGCGCGAGTTATGCGATAGTATAGAGCTCGGGATCTAACTCGGCTATCGCGCGTAAGTTAGCTAGGCGTTTTTGTAAAGATAGGTTTCGGGAGCAAAAAAACCTAGTATCAGAATAACTTTTTTTGAAGCATAAAAAGAGTGCTGAGGATGGTGGTTGTCGATAGATTATGAGGCCTGGTTTCGTAACGGTCGTTGTGCGGCTGAAGAAACCCCGTAGTGCATCGAGGTTTATTGGATAACATAAGGTGCATGACGTTATTGGTTCGGTAAAGGATCGCATCGCGCGTGAAGCAACCCATGAAAAGCGTGTCGCTATGTCCTTTAATGGCGACGTGAGTTTTGACGCGAGATGTTCCGTTACGCGTTTCACGTTATTAACTACGGCCCTGCTTAGGGTAATATTTATGGGCTAACGCAAAGGACCTGTTAGGTCTGGCTTTAAGGTACAAATCGGGTCTAATTAATCTCCGGACGGCAAACTCGACTACGTTGAAATAAATAAAACTTAATAACTTAACAACTACAAAACCTACAAATTAAAAATTTAGAAGATAAGTAGTTTTTATACGCTTAAAGGGTTATACGTATTAAAATATTAAAACTGATAAAAAACAAAAATGTTAAAAATATATATAAATACATATAATATAAATATAAATTACACCCGGTATTTATTCTAAAGCCATAAAGTAAAACTGAAAAGTAATAATATAATTAAATTATATTACAAATATAAATCATTTTGTAATATAAGACTTATTTATATGTCTTTATTTTATAAAATTATTACATTTTTACAAAAATATACTTATAAAATACATTTTATATAATATGGGTCTGAATAAGAATTTAAGGTTGAAAATAACTTTATTATTATGTAAAAGATTTATATATAAGTTTTGATCGTTATATATTAATATTTTATAAAGTTATTTAAATTTTTCAAAAAGTTTAAAATTATATATTACCTTTGTAGATAAATATTAAAAATAGTAAACATACTTTAATTCTTACAAAATTTTAATGTCGTCTAAATTTTTATATAAATATTTAAAATACGTATCGATTATATTTATATTAATTAATATTACGTAATGTTCTAAGGATAAAGTTTTTTTAATACGTTTTTTTATTTTTACTTAATATTTTAGCGGTATTTAATAAGAAAATCATACTTTTAATATTATAATTTATATCTGCTCATTTGAAAATATATGTAACCGTATTTTCAGTTTTTTAAATTAAGTGGTTGATTTTTTATACTTATTTTCCTTGAAATTTAAGCGTGTTCGGGGATTAATTAGACCCGATTTGTACTACGGCCCACTTTACAAGGCAGATAATCGGCTGTCGGGAGCCATGGCTTGGCGGTTTGAGGCCGTTTCTGCTCCCAAAAGCCGGAAGTTCTACCCTACAAGGAGGCTGAGTAATGTTTACAGTGCATTCTCCCTGGCCGCAGCATCTCGCACATTTTAGAAGTTGAAATAAGGTTAAGTTTGCTAGGTATGGGGCGGAACGGAGCATAAGGTTACGTTTGATCTGCTAATTTTCAGGACATCTCGGACCGAGCCGGGTCTTCCCATTTAGCGACGTACCCGAGTCGGCTTTTGATTAGGAATAGATTGACAAGATAGACGATACGAACGTTAATATTAATAAATATGCTATTTTTGTTTATGGCTATCTATCCATACTGATATTTATATTAAGGTTGCGGTCCTTAAAAAAGAACGTCTCGATTAATGTCGCTTTGTTTGTTTATGGCATTAAATGCCGGTATCACCAGTTTTGTGGCTAAAATTGGCTCCTTTTCTTACCAGCCTAGTCCATTAATTATTCCCAGACCAGAAAGCCGACCACGTGATATCGAGAATATAGCTAGTAATTTGTTGGAAGTTTTGTTATTGTACGTTAAAAATGCTCTAGTAAATCTTACGGTTTTTTGTTCGGGACGACGGCCGAAAGGTAATAAGGTGGGGCGAGAGATGCAGCTTCCAAACCGTATAAATAATGTATTTATACGGTTTCGCGCATTGGAAGGTATACGAATTCCCAAAAGAATAATTATATTTCTTATCTTGTTAACTAACGTACCATATAAGCTCGCGGCGGGTTTTTTGGCACTTCGCAACAACTAACCCAAATAACTTAACCACAATATATCTAATTAATTTAATTGACGGTATTCTTTTTCGCTGGCTATATTTATAGCTTTTAAACTAGTGTACGCATTATATTAAGGCTTGTTGCGGACGCTATATTGCCATTTCTTCATCCTAATTCGTATGCGATAATTACTTTTAATAGCTATTAACAGCATTTCTTTTGCCACCACCTTTTTTGCCAACCGAAAAAACGTATTTATTCCGTTTAGTAAGTGTTCTTTTTAATTGGAATTCTTTGTTTTAACAATTTATATACGTAGGGTCGAATTGTTACTCCGACAAGTCCTATAATACCGCGACGCGCCCCCCGACGCGCCCCATAACAAACCTTATAACTTTACCCCATAGCCTTGCGACGCGCCCTGCCCTAGCCTTGCGATACGCCTTCTAACCTATTTTACAACGCATATCTTCAACGTATTAAATCCGAATAAAAAACGTTCGCGTATATGGGTCGGGAATTCGGTCGGTAATCGATTTTCGGTCGGTCGGCTTTAATACTTTCGAAATGGGGGCAATATTGGCCTAAGTACGTCGGGGGGCAATCGGTCGCATGAGGGGTTAAAGGAAGGAATAATAATATGGCGTCCGTAACAAGCTTTGATATAATGCGTGCATTTGTTTTAGAGCTGTATATACGGTTAGCGATAGAGAATATGGTCGATTTAAATTAAATGGATATGTGGTGGTTAAGTTATTTGGATTAGTTGTTGCAAGGTACTAAAAAACCCGCCGCGAACTTGTGTGGTACGTTAGGTAATAGCTTATGTTTTTAATTTAATTTTTTTCCCTTTTATTTTTCTTTCCTTAATACCATAAGTAATAGCGAAAGAGGTTACGGTACGAGTAATAATTAAAAACGAATAAGGAAAACAAGGTTGTCGACCCTTAATAAAAAGACTTAAGATATAAGATGTTTGGGCAAATCAAAAATATTTTGTACCCCTTGAATCCCACAGAAATGACGGGTACGAGGTTCGAAAGCTTTAGACTGATTGAGACAGCCTTTAGGCGTGAGGGAACGAATTGGCGTGATGTAGATATTATACCGGCTTAAGATGGTAAACCTTTTTGTTATAAGTTAACTAACTTAGCGTATGTTAAAACTGTTAAACCAAACGTAATCCATTTAGTTTTTGGTATATACGGACGGCCGGTTTTATGTTAAATGAATAAAAGGATAAAATACTAGATACGGATATTATAAGAGCAATAAAAAAAGGAAAAAAAGTTTTCCTTACGTTTCGGAACAAAACGGCCCGATATTCGGACCAGCTTTTAAATTCGAAATATGCTAGTATATGTTATAGAATAGTACATTATATCCCAGTCCGGAGCTTATGATAATATATAATATTACAGCCCGGAATTTGGGATAATACATAATATCCTAACCTAGAAATTAAGGATAATACATAATATCCCAGCCAGAACTTTGGGATAATATATTACGTATTTTAGCTCGAAATTAGGGATAATATATAATAACCCAACTTAAACTTTGAGATAATATATAATATCCCAATACCGAATTTGAGATGGTACATTACGTATTATCCCTTAAATTAAATTAATATATTAATTATTAGTTTTTACGTTTTCCGTTATTAAATAATTTATTAACGGACTTATAGGAATTAAATTTTTCTTATTTAGGAATTATTAAACGGTTTAAACTTTCCATTTCGCAAATGGGTAATAATGTTTATCTTATTTATAGGTATCTTTTTAAGCATTATCCAAACCTTATAAAAAAGTCCATTTTAATATAATGTTAAAAAACCGCCTGTAATACCCCGTATCTTGGTATGTTAGGTATAATACATCCGATTCTCGCTATTCCTCGAGCTAGGTTACATATCCGATTGCTTTGGTAGGATAAGATTTGGGCCCATATTTTGCGCGGTTCCCTACAACCTATAAGCCTTATTTTGGGGCCAAAATCCATGTTATGGAAATAAATACCTGGGGTTTCGAAATATGCTTAACCGAAAGCCTAAAAATTAGGCTCCCGAGCTCGTTAAGATAAGCTATTTGGTCGAGGACCCTGCATGTTACTTACTAATTAAGCATAATCTGGTTCGCTACCCCGCTAGCATAATTATTATGGCTTTTGTTAAAATAATTTTACCTAATCGTACGGAAAGACCTTTTTCTTGTCTTCGTTTTACGTCCTCCTTTTATCTTACGTTTAGAACCGAACTATATTATCTTTACGATTAAATTTTTTTTGCATTACGTATTTCTTAGCCGATGTAAATCTTTTATACCCAGGCCTTATTATAAGTTATCCAGAATTAGGTGTCCAGAATTAAAAGGTATTTAATTTTAACCCGTATTATTTACGTATATTTCGGCCATTAATAATTAATCAAAGGGAGCTAATTTAAGGGAATTAATTAAAATCTAATATAATTATAATATTACCCGAATAAGTTTTCTATATTAGTTATGGTATTTTCGAACGTAAACATTTAAAAATATCTGCCGGGTAAAATTCGAATTATAACTTGGACAAAAAAATTTTAAGTTATTCGGATTTTTGGCTCGGTATTATAATACGTTACTAACCATATACCAAGGTGGCGATATTATTTAGGTGGCCGAAAACCGCCATTTGGGCCCAGATTTGGACCTTTAGCAATTTTTTATATAGCAAAAAGCCCTTTAAAATAAGGCATTTTGCAAACGACTTGTTTTGACTTTGCCATCACCTTTGTAAATATGGCTAACTTTTAATATCTTATTAAAAAATGGAATAAAAAAATAAAAATTTCGTTAAAACGAACGAAAATTTTATCCTGCGATATTACAAAATCAATCGTAATTACGACGTAAACGTTTACTTTTTACTTCGCTGCAAATATTAGCATCGCAAATATAACTTATAAGGTTATAGCTTTTCGTAACTATTACTAATAAACGAAATAATAAATACGATACACCGGTAAATATAATATATTATTAATTCGAATAAGCCAAAACGTACCCCGTACCTATTAAAAGGACCCCGGAAGATTTTATCCGATTAGGGACTTATTAAATAAAAAAACGCCCTAATACGGCTTTTGCATTATAAAAGCTCCGCATAAAAAGGAAAGGAAAAAAAGTGTTAAAAATTTAAGGATATTGCTCAATAATAACTTGGAGCCTAATGGTTAGGGGATTTATTAAAAAAATAATTAAGGAATTACTGGGATATTTTTCTTCGAATCCTTTTACGAAAACCGTACGTTGGTTATATAAAAATATGTATTACCTAATAGCTAACTTAAGATTTTACGATTAATTCTTAATCGATTTAAATAAATAAAAAAAGGGGTTTTTATCCCGAAACCTAATTTAATTAAGGGTTATACGCCATATAATATTCGCATTAATTCGGCTAATAAATAAAACTAAAATACCACTAGTTCTTATTTTTCCTTTTTTTAACCGCCTCTGGATTTATAAATAAAATACCTAAAATACCTTTTTCCAGACCGATATTATTTAACCGGTTATCCTGCTTAATAAATAGTGATACGGAATTAATATCCGACCGCGATAAATAATAACTTTCCAAATCCTAAAAAAAGCCGGTTTCCGGAAACGACGCGATATCGAAATTTAAGTCGGACGGCAATTAGTTAATAACCGAACAAATTATTTTAAAATAAGCCGGTATCTATATATTATAAACGTTTTTGATAAAGAGATATACTATTTACTTTTTTTTTATCGAATGTCGTAAACGAAAATTCGTAAATTAGGTAACGGTAATACTTAATATTCTTTGTATCTATTACCGGATAATAACCGTAAATCCGTACCGACTTATAATTATGCGAAATTAAAAAGTTAAAAATCTGCCGCTAAATTTTACCCTTACGTTTTATAATACGAAAAAACTCGGTAACGGCCCGTACCGCAAAAGTTATGTTATGAGCGTTTTGGCGGTCCGTTATATCCAGCGTTACGGCGCCGTATTTTACTTCGTACGTTAAAAACGGGAAATACATATAATATGTCGTTATAAAAAAGAATTAATCTTTAATAATAAAGTCGTTAATAAATAGTAATAACTTAATTAATTAATTATCGGTAAATATTTCGCGTTTAAATTTAACGAAATAATTAAGTTAAAAATAAATATTAATTAAAAAAATCGAATTATTCTAACTTTCGTTAACGTTTTTCGTTAAAATATTAAAATATTTAATACCGAATATAACAAAATTTTCTGCCGAAAAAATAATAAACCGATTAATATTTTAAATAATTCGGGCTTTATTTTTATTATGGATTTTTTGGTATATAAATTCGAAAATATCGTCGCGAAATAATAAATTTTTAACAACCGTTTAATTCGTTTTAAATAATATCTTACAAAAAGTTTTACTTATACCGGCAATATCTAAATTACATTTAACCATAAAATTATTTTTGGTTTTAAATAAGGTTTTATAACGCGGATCTCGGTATAATACATTTTTTTTTCTTTCGGTTTTTAACCGTTAAACGTCGTAAACGTAATAAAATTTAATCGCTTACGGATAAAAAACGATAATAATTTTTTTCGGATTAATAAATACTTTATATTAAATTTAAAGTATTTTTACGGCCATTATTTTTCTTTTACCCAAAACTTAATCGGGTTAATTAATTCGTAAATACCGCCGTTATTAGCTACGGATCTATCGGAAATATCTTTTATAAAAAACAATTTAGGAGATCGTCGAAGCCGTTTTTAAAAAAAATTTAAGTCGTAATCGAATACGTCGGTAGGTCGTTTCGTATTACATTTGTTAAACGTCGCGGAACCCTTCGATAATTTAATTTCGGTATCTGCATAAAACCATAAATAAAAATACCGTACTTATTAAAACCGAACCTTTTTGGTCGGAGATAAATACGGTTAATCGCGTTTAACGAACTCGGGAATTAATCGTTATTAGAAACATATCGTAAGACGGGTACTTTCGCGTTTCCGGATCCCCCAAAATCGTTTCCCTATTTATTATCAATAAAAGTATCATTTAGCGCTTCGTAAAACAAATACCTTAATCTTTTAGCGCCGACGATATACGCCTTTCCTAAACGATCAACTATATTCGGGTACGGGCCATAACGACGAAAATGCTAATAAGCGACAAAATAGTTAGTTTATATAAATACCGCTTATAGGTGCGGTTTCGAAAATTAATATCCGTTAACCAAAAGTTAAACGCCTTAACTACGTTAAATAAAATCGAACTATCCCATTCCGTTATAATTGCAAAACCTAAAGGATTAAAAAACGAATATAATGTTATGTTTAATATTAACAAATCGGCCTTAATATTTAACTGCATTTCGGAAGGCGTAAAGGCGAAACTAAAGCATACGTAAAATTTAAACCAAGCCCGAATATACAAATAATTTTAATTAATCTACTTTAGGGCTATTCGTATATTCTTAATTTAGGTACCGGTTAGAAAAATTACCCCCGCGTTATCTTTTATACCATTAAAATAATCCGAAATTTAAGGACTTTTATAAAAAGATTTTAGTCGAATAGGAAATACTGAAAATATACGGCCCATATTAAATCGATTACCAGCCGACTGTAATAACCTGCTACGACCAGAATATGATTTGTATTATTTCTACAGTGAAAATTGCATAAAATATAGTAATAAAGTAGATGGATATTTTGTTAAAAATCTAAATAACCTTTAAAATCTCATATTTAATTTTAGCACAAGCTCTAAACCTAGTATTTTCTATCTCCATTACACTTATATTAAAACTTTAATCCTGCCATAAAACGGCAGATATTTGCACAAACCCCACGTTTAATTCTTAATAACCGCCTCGTTTATCCTAAATTCTTTAATTATAAGCACTTAATATAATATCGTCCGATCACAATATAATATATCTAGGTACCAACTTAATAAATTAAAAAAGCGGCCTTTTTAATAATTTCGTTAAATAAGTAACGGGTATAATTTAAATTACTTAGGAAAGGCCTGCCGGATCGTCCATAAAATAGACCTTGCGAATTTAAAACTCGATATACCGAGAGTTATCGCCAAGATTATTATCAAAGATTTTCCTAGCGACGACGACTGGAAGATTCCCCGTAAAATGGTAAAGAAGCTACGAGGTCAAGTTCTTAATCAGGTATTTGCTTTCAATAAGCATTTCCTTTTTAGCCCGCTATATATAAGTAAAGGCTATCCCAAAATCATAACTTTAAAGATAATGCCCCTTAATGCAGATATTGTTCAAATCTTTCGGTATTACCTAAGAGTTGTGCTAGCCGCACATTAGTTTTTTAATAAAAGCTGCACATTACTTTTTTTACACCTGCCACCGGCCCGTTAGATTTCTAACGGCCCGTTTAACGCGCTCTTCAGCCCGCTAGGAAACGCGTAATTGCTCCAATTTCCTTTATTGCAACAGGTACTGTTATTGCTAAGGGGCAATTAAATTAACAACATAACAACACTCTTTAATATCATAATAACTACAGCCGCCATGGAACCTAATAAAGTTATCACGGTCTCAAATTCGTCTTTAAGGTTTAAGGATTTCAAATTTTCGTCTAACAGTAAGCCGGAGGCCCATTTACCGCCCCGGCCGAAAGCAATAATAACCCCAAACGCCCCCAATAACCACTTAAAAACCTTTAAGCAGTTAAACGAATTAAAATCCGGTTTAAAAATATTCGCAAAAGCCCAAAATTTTAACTTCGTTAAGCGAAACCTAACTAACCTTAGGAAAGGTAAAAACGGTAATAAACTACTTATACGCGTTAATTTTCGCTATAATTAATATTATCGTCCCCTTAACATATTAACAAACTTTTGCCGTACGAAAAGCAAAAAAGCTATAACGTACCCGTAAAAAGCGATAATAATACGTAACCGTAAAAATAATTAGGAATAGTTTTTCCTTATATATAAAGATAATAAAGGTTAACCGCTTTAACATAACTATAAATCATTACTACGTTCCGAAATATACGTTGCATATCGCCAATTAAGCGAAAATTCATATTAATAAATAAAAACTTTTATATATAATAATTTATCACGCCTTCGCGAATTACGTAAAACCATTCGTAAAATAACCGGCGGCCGAAAAAGGCCAACGCTTAAAAATATTAACAATATACGCCTAAAAATTCGGAAACGTATACGTAAAAGCTTTACCGCTACGTAAGCTTTCGTTAAACGATTCCGTACTAAAGCTTATTACTTTAAAATACGTTAAGAAAACGACAATTTTATTATTAACAAACCCATCGCTTTTTTTTAAACTATACCATAATATATAAAATTATAGAAAAAATATCCATAAGTACTTAACATAAATAATATATATAAAACCAATCGCTTTAAAATGCCTTTTTTCAGTTATACAGGCCAAACGGCTTCGGGCTTTATTTTTAACCGTACTTTCGCCCTAATTAATAACGAAACTTACGAAAATTTCAAATAAGTATTTTCCTATATAAAACGCCATTATCAAAAAATCGGAACTATTAAGCCTAACGTTATTATTATTAACTTTAATAATTAACTGCAAAAAATTATACGAAAAACTTCCCCAAATGCCAAATTGCAGATTTGCATTTTCTATATCAATAAAACGTAATCGTTAACGTAAGGCGAAAATAAATCAAACTACCAACTTCAAATAATAAAGAATTTTCACAACCTAAAAAACTTCTTCCTATTAACAGGAACGACGTCGTTTTTAATTTAACAAAACGTTTATTACTTCGGTAATATAATTACTTCAACCGGGATTAATATCCTTATAAATAACTACTTAATAATATACCCTTAACTAAAAAAAAGTTCCTTACCTTTTAAAGCTTTATAATTTACGCAAAAAACCAAAACTAATTCGCTAAAACCTTAAACACGATTATAATAAAATTCGGTAATATATAAAACCCGGCTATCCAATATCTCGAATCCATATACCTTCCTTACCGCGATAAATAATCTTATACGTAAACGATCGAAAACTTTAACCTCGGCGTAAAAACTACATCCCCAACCGAAACCAGTTATAAAACGTTAAAAAACTACGTACTTAATAATAAGGCGAACTTCTTAAAAATTTAAATCAACCTCGAACAACTATTCGAAACCTAACAAAAAAACTTCGAAATACGGATAACTAAAAATACCCTTAAAATACGGAAAGATTAAATCGGCAAAAAATATCTCGGTAACGTACTTACGCAATATTCGTACAAATACTTAAAGTTAATTAACGCCGAATATAAATATACCTTAAGCTTTATCCTTACACGCTTACGACCACATATCGAAAAAATACCGCCTTACAAATGCGAAATAATTAACGTTAAACGGCATCTTAAGATACGGTATTATTGCGAAATATATCAAAATATCCGCCGTACGTAAAAAAAGCCTCATATCGTAAACTTACGCAAAAAAATATCTATCAATTTTGGCACCTAAATAAAAATCTCGTTAAAATCGACCCCGAATTAACTATCCGTAACCCTCCTATAACCGTACCGAAAAGCCGCCCGGCATCCCACCTTATTATAAAACTTAACGAAATTATCATTAATATATAAAAATCCCGGGCTAAAGGATTACGCCTTATAAATAACCATACGAATAAACAAAATAATAATTTAACTCCATCACAACGGAAAAAACGTTCCCACTAAAAGGAAACGGAGGAAACGGAAAAAACAAAACGATCTTCACGGTTAAAAATAAGGGCGACTCGCCGGCAGCAAAAATCTCGTAATTAACTATCAACTTTAACGTCAGGAAAAAAGCAAACAGGTAACTATATCGTAATAACTTTAACGGAAATCCCTAATCAACGTACGGAACTTCGGATTCGGCCTTCGAAACGGCCTCGTTTGCTAATTACAACGAAAATTAAGCGGCAAAAAGCGATTAAGCAAGTTATTTAACGGAAAGTAACATAAATTATTTAAATTCTTTTATATTATATAAAATTATCTAAAAAACGCGTTATTTTTGCAGTAATTTCGCTATTATGTATAACGTTATAATAAAAACCATAAAAATCACCTTAACTCTTTATACTAACAACTAAACATATCCATTAATAACCGGACCCTATTATCATAATATTTTTCGATAAATCAATTACCCTAATTAAAACGATAAAAACCATATAAATATTATCGTAATACGATATATAAGCATTAAAATATTAACCGTTTTTTTCGTTATTATTAAACAAAACGCTATATAAATACGTTATAAGGCTAAACTTTTAAAACACTTTAAACGACCTTTTTTTTCTCTTTACAGTTACATCCCTTTCTTACACCTTATACTTTACTTATACATATCTTCATAACGGAAAATCGTAAAATTAAACGCATTTTATTAATTTTATTTACAATTAATAAAAATTAAAATAAACTATAAAACGCTTTTAAAAAACGTTATTTTATTAACTTATTTAAAAATAAGCAATAAATGTTATAAGGTAATTAAAAAGGTGGCGGGTCGGTGGCAGGTGTAAAAAAAGTAATGTGTAATTTTTATTAAAAAACTAATGTGCGACTAGCACAACTCTTACCTAAAGGGATAAAACGTCTAAATCGCTTTCACTTGATATGTTTATCGCGTCTCGAACCCAGCAAGTTTTCTTCCCTAAGTTCACCGTTACTTCCAGGAAGGCACGTATTATACCACCAGATTTTTTAACGTTCCTATTTGCGTTAAAGTTAATGTACTTAAAAAAGGGCATATTTTACATAATATTGGAAAGGAGATTATTAAAAAACTTTTTATAAAACTTATTAACCTTTCGGAATCCGTTAAAAACGTTGTTATTAGGGTTATATTTAACAAAAACTATTAATATTTTCATATGGACGTAATCGCTTAATTTAAGTGCCAGGTTTATAACCTAGCCGCGCGGCGGTTTGCCTTAGCTAGGACCGAGACGTAGCTTTAATAATATGATATAGGCGCGTTATCGGGAGTTTAAACGCGCTAAAAAAGGCCTTTTCGTTTTAAAAACATAAGTTAGAAAAGTTAGAAAAATGCGGAAATAATAAGTACTGTAAAAAGTAAAATTCGTTTCCCTGTAAATAAACCGATAAATTTGCAAAATTTCCAGCTTTTTATATAATTATTTATAGTTATATAAGTTAAGGTTAACGATTTGGTTTATTCCAGAAAAATGGTATTCGTAAATTACGATCCGAAATTCCGATAAAAACTTTAAAAGCGAAAACGGCCTACTTATTATAATTATATTTTTATCTTTTAGCTAATTTAACGTTTTAAAATACGGGGCCTATAGATTCGGGATATTAATAACGATTGTAGATATATTATCGTCGACGTCCTACGCCGTTTCGGAGGTAAATATAAACGGGATATTGGAATTAAGCGGAATAGCAGGTATTAATAATAAAGAATTCGAAAAAACTAAGGGTTTGGCGGAGAAAGGCGTTTTTATCCAATATCGACGAGGTATTTTGAAAACCGAAAACGCATTATAATTCTGATAAAATAAAAAAGCTAATAATATTTTCTTAAACAAAAATTTATTAATAAGTTAAATTACCTAAGTTATAAATAACGTAACAACGTAATAAACGTACGTATAAATTTATAAAACTTAAATTTCTTAAGATTTATATCAAATTAATAATTAAACGGTAGTAGCAATTAATATAATACTAGTACGGTTAGTTTTGGTAAAGGTTAATTATAATAAATGCAATGTTAACTTGTTGGCCATAATTTAAATCCAAAGGGGGGTGGCTTATTTAACTGTTAAGCCACGGTATAGCCGTACTTCACGTGATTTATAACTAAAGGCCGAGTAATTGCTAAGGTAGAACTTTATGGATATAGAGTAGTTTTTTTATTTATACTGTTTATTTATAACGTTTACATTTTTTAAAATTTGTGCATCTTTAATAAAGTCGAATCCTAATATAGCAAATATATATATATTCCTTAATTATTCCTCGTTTTTTTCCCTTTTTTTATAAATTTAAAATTAACTGGTTTATAACTATTATAATATGGCGTAACCCGTATTATTCGGGTACATATTGAAAAATAATAATTACGAAATTTCGAAAAAATTAAAACATACCGTAACCTTAAGAATTAAATATGTTTTCAAATAACGTCGGGAAATTACGGCTTTACGTTTTTCCATTTTATTATTAATTTTTTTTATTTTAACCTTAAATATTATACGATATAAAACGTTCGTTGCCGTTATCTGCTTTCGGGTTTATTATTTAAACGGTCGGGTAAATCCTTGTCCTTAAAAGTATCGTTAAATATTTTTCCAAACGTTATTACGAAATCGTCCGATAACGTATTATTACATTTTTCCTCGGATATGATCCTTTTAAATTAGCGCTTTCCAAAAATTAAGAAAAATAATATAATATTTATTACGTCAACGGCCATACCAGATCTACCGGGATTAAATATTTGAAATTAAGCGTTAGATAAGTAAAACTTAAAATTAAACGGTAACATTTTTTAATCCGAATTTGCCTTTACCGTACCGCTTTTATTAAAATTTTCTAAATCTTATTATATTTGGAATTTCCGGTAATGGACCTTATCGTAAATTACCTTCCGATTACTAGTTCCGATTATACGTAATATATAAGAAACGGAATTTGGTTTAATATTTAAGATAATTATTAAAAATTAACGGAATTTTTATGTTTAAAATTATAAAAGATTTATAATAACCAAATTTAAAAACCCCGAATTATAAGGAAAAAGTATGGCCGAAAATAAGTTTGCGTATACGATTAAAATAATTAAATTTAACTTATCCAATTTTTTTGTATAACATTATCGAAATTAGCTTATTCCGAAATTTTTCGACAAACGAAACGCCGGTAATAAGATACGAACGGTTTTCTTCGATAAGAAGTTAAGCATTATACGGAAAACCTTAAATATTAGCCTTAAAGATTAAAATTTATGGTTTTACTATTTTTTTTTAATATTACATATCGTAAATTATCGTAATTATTAAATTATAACATTAACTTTAATTATAGGAAAAAGAATTACTTACCTAAAATGCGAAATGGACGATATTAAAAATTTTCTGAAAGATTACCTTAATATTAAATAGATTTACGAAAACCTTTTAAAATGTTTATTAGCTTTAAAGCGGTTAAAATAACGTATAGAACATAATAATAACGGGATTAATAATCTAAAAATCTAGTTGGTAAAAGTACGAACCCTCGACCTTATACGTATTAATAGGTGGAACGATTTGGAGAAAGGGATATAAAAAATGGAGAATTGCTAAAATGCGAATATATAAAGTTTGTATATTTTAATTTACTTAATATTATTATGTAAAAATAATTCCGTCAAAATTTGTTAATAATATTTTAATTAATAATATGTATATTAACTTAATATCGAAATTCGTTAACTTTAATATCTAGCCGCCGAATATTATTCGATAAATTTTAACGCGTATTAACAGTAATTATGAATATTGGGTTTGGTAAGACGGATTTTTTTTATTTTTTGTACGATATTATGGATATAACAATTATTTATTCCGAAAATAAAGGTAAAGAACGATTAAATATATAAGAAACTTATTAATTAATATTTTCGTTTTTTCCCTTATTTATTTCCAGCGA
The DNA here is from genome assembly GCA_004155935.1 of Monosporascus sp. GIB2. Taxonomy (NCBI): domain Eukaryota; kingdom Fungi; phylum Ascomycota; class Sordariomycetes; order Xylariales; genus Monosporascus; species Monosporascus sp. GIB2. The sequence goes on from QJNV01000194.1 coordinate 29,509, forward strand.
TTATTTTATTCGTTTATCTTAATGTGGGTAATCGTAGTAATTATATTTATTTTGTTTAATTTTGCCAAGTTCCAGTAAAGGTAGTAAGTTGTAACGTAATTTTTACCCGTTTAGTTGCCCTTTTTTAGGTTTTGCTGATCCGTTATTAATTCGTTTGTTCTTTCCGTTCCGACGCTAGGCTTGCTAATGGGCCTATCGGGTTTGGTCGTAATAGGGATAGATTTTTAAAATGAGTAAATATCGAAATCGTATTAAGCGAAACTTTTGGCCCTTTTTTCAACCATTTTAATGCATTATTAAGATTGTGTAAATTTATATTTTCCGTTAACCTTTTAACTATAATATACGGTGCCTTAAGAAATGCGGAATCTTATTATCTTATTTTAATTAAATATTAAAAAAAACCCCGATAGCGGGAATCGGGAACGTTTTAATTATAGCGTAAATTAACCCCGATTTTATTAGATAAATCTATCTTTATAATCTTATTATTATACTAAAAGCATATTCCGTATGCTATTAGGTAATTCCTAGATTTAATAATTAGGGAACGGAAAGATTCGAACCGTACGTATAGTTAAAGGGTAAAAGTTATAAAGGTAATAGTTAATTTATATAATTAATTCCATTAACCTTAAAAAGATATAAATTAATTATTATCAGCAATTAATAAAAATTCAAAAATACTTATTATCGTAGTTTTAAGTTGTTAAATAATAATTAACAAATCGATAAAAAATAAATTTTTTTAACTTTAGCTATTAATTAAAAAATATAGTAAATAATAAAAAATGGGTTTTATTAATAAGATAATAATTAAAAGTTACTTTTTATCCAAAAAGTAATTAATTGCTTAACGAATTAAAAGTTAGTTATTTTACTTAGGAAATATTTATTATTATATATTTATTTCCTCCTTTACTGCTAAAGTTAAAAATATATTTTGGATTAATAATAAAAGGCGTTATAAACGTAAGGGTATAATGCCGATACGGAGGTGAAAATAACTAGGTAAGTTATAACCTTATAAAATCTTGAAATTTACGAAAGCCGTATTACTACTTGCCCTTTCCGGGTAATTATCCGATTAAATATATTTTTGCATTTATTATCATAACGATAAAATCCCATAATTAATAACCTAAAATTATTTACGTTATTTCTCGGATACGTTAAATTATAGTTAAGTATGCGACGGTTACGTTTGGGCAAATATATAATTAAGCGGCGACGAAAAATTTGGTCCAGATAAGTTTTAAGTTCGTAAACCGTTATAATGCTTACGTACAAATATTATATACGGCCGTTTAAATAGTTGCGTTAATAAACCGCCCGCTTTAACTTATTATATCTAACATTAATATACCCGCAGGTTTAAATAATTACAAATCCCGGATGCCCCGAAACGGGATTTTTACCTAAATATAACTTTCCGGAAATTTTGGTTTTACGTTAATACCGTAAAAAGCATATTTATTAAACCCCGCGTAAAATTATAATATTTCGCCCGAGGTTAATTATTTTCGAAATGAATAATAAGAATCGGGGTTATTAATTTATGAAAAGTAGGAATAATATGTAAATAACGTAACCGCTAAACGTAAATTATTAATCGGGGCCTAAAAACTGGTCGTATAATCGTATTTAAATAAGGACCTTATATTGCGAATTAAATAAGTAAATACGTTACCTTTTAACCTTTAAATCGGTTAAATTACTAACGAAAAGTTAAAATAAAGTAAGTTTTTTATAAGTTCGGCTTTATACGGTATATCGGATAACTTACTAGGATGCATATTAACTTAAGGGCGCCTTTATTACGCGTCCGCCGTACGGTAGAAATTTTCGATATTGGAACGAATATATCCTATTACGCCTTAACCCTTAACGCATCAAAAATTACTAAGTTTTTTATTTATCGGCGGTAACGAAAAAATTAAATTTTTATAAGAAAATTCGTTAGTTAGGAGTATAAAAAGTTACAGTCCTATATATAAAAATAAGCATGGGTATGTCCTATAAGTATAACTTAAAATTATGATTATTATAAATCTATAGCGGTTTTATTAACGTATTTGGTTTAGCTATAGGCTATAAGTTAATATCCGTTAATACGAAATAAGGTATAAAGTTATTTTAGCAAATAGGGCATTACGGTACAAAGCCGCATAATTACCGCGTTTTCCGCTTATATGCTCCGAATTTCGCGGTTATTTATTTATCTTCATAATATATAGATATTTCCTAGCGTTAGCCGTTTTGGCCTAACGTATTTGGTAAGTGGTATGTGATTATACCCAAAAGCCCTTTATCCCCGTATGCTGTTAATTTTTTGTCCCGGGGGGGTTAATATTTAATTTAATCCTAAAATTTTAAGTAAAAATAGGAATTGTTATTTCGTATTATACATAGTTTCCAGTTGTTCGTTTTTAATACGTAAACGGGAAATAGTTATTATTATTTTATATTAACGTATAAACCGATAAATTCCGTATATTTTGGTGCTTACCGGGGCCACTAAAGCGCGAACCTAATATAAGTTAACTTAAAAAGATATTCATAATTTTTGTTAATATTTACCAGGATTTCTCCCGTACAAAACTTCCGTAATTGCGAAACGAATTTCCATAAAAATGCTTTTCCAGAATTTTTTTCCTAAATTCCGTTTACCGACGATATCGATAATAATTCGGTTATTCCCGATTCGAGTAATAAGTTTAATAGAGGAATTTCGCTTATCTTTTTTAAAATACGAATCGAATATCGCAATTATGATAATATCCTTTAATTATGCGATAATATTTTTCAGTAAATAAATATATTTGATAAAACCCGCGCCGTAATTAATTAATTATACGGATTAATTACGCCTTTTTATGTTTAGCTTAAGTAAGTAAATAAGATAATCGAAAAATTCCAAAAATATATTTTTAAATTAGAAAGCTTTGTTTTTTAAAAATACTAGGTCGAAAAGATTTGTAAATTATTGTTCGGTAACCAAAGTTTTAAGGCGATTTAGGGCCATTTTACTGATTTTAATTTTGAAATTGTTATAAAGCAAGAAAAAATCGCGTTAAAAAAATTTCGTTATTAAAAAATAGTTAATTCCGTTATAAAAGAAAATGATGCATTAAAATTATCCCAGGGGAAGAGGAATGTAATTTTGTTTTCATAATATCGAAAGTGGTAGTTTTAAATTTATGCCAAAAATAAATAATGAAAAATGTTAAACTATTGGGAGGCGCCGACATGGATTTAATTATATGCAATAGTAAGATAATTTATTTTTTAATAATGTTTTCGTTTCAAAGCCGTATTCCGTTGCGTTTTTCTTAATTTAAATATTAAAAAATGATATTTGCGTTCGCGTTATATAATAGGGTCGTAAAAGATCGGATATAGATTAATGCGTTAATTCGCGTTTTTAATACGATTTACGAAAAAATTTTAGCGATTAAATTATAAATAATTCGATACGGACCATAAATTGAAATAAACGTAAGTTTTTGGCTTATAATATTGATTAAAGGCCGAAAGTAAATTTATTAGATAAATTTTTTATAAAATGGTATTTTCCATAGCAGATTAAGTTTCCGGATGCCGTTTATTCTACTTTTTGCTAATTTTTTTTCGAATTTTCGCCGTTATGTTTTTAGTTATTTTTTTTCCGAATTAACATTTTAATACGAATAACCGCGTTTATCGGATAATTATTCGTAAAATAAATGTTTAAAAAGTTATTTGTTCAGTTTGAAAATTTTAAATAAATTTTTTCCGGTTAGGATATAACTTATATACGAAAATTCTAATAAAATCGTTAATTTATCGCTTTAAAAAGATAATATATAGTTTATACTTAATAAGATAAGGTTTTATAATAATCGCCTAGGTTTTATGAATTATCGGAGAAAACCTAAAATTTCGAAAAACTTACAATACCTAAACAAAATTATGGAAATAGGTAAAACCGGTAGATATTAAGGTTTAACGTTTACTATAAGTAAGTTTTAACGTTTTAATATTAAAAATAGAATTATAAATAATCGTATTATAAGTTAATATAATAAAATCGACGACAAACGAACTAATAGAAATAATTATTATAAGTTTTTTTCTTTTAAATAAAAGTTAAATTTATTAAGATATTTTGAATTTGTTTAAACAGCTTAATTAGTACCATAATAAATATTTTAACGTCTCGGACGTTTTTATTTTAACGTTAGTAATTTACGAAAAATATATGTTAATAAGGTTTTTCTCCATGCTAACGGGGTTTTACCAAGGGATCCGCCATAAGGAAATATTAAAAAGGTACGTTATAAAACGTTAAGGGTACCGTTATAAAATAAAAGGGTACGTTATATAATACGTAAGGAAGCGTAAAAGGTGTTAGAATGGAATATTTTGGGATAATACTTAAATTCGGATTATTATAAAATATAAAGCCCAAAAAATAAATTTTATAAATAATTTACTTATTTATATAATATGTATTTCGACGTGCGCATTTTATAAATATTCGTAACTTTTTCGTATTTTAGCTAATAAGATAAGGTAACGAAAACGATAATTACTAATAGATAAATTAAGGTTCCCGGAAGGTTATAGCTGGGTAAAAATCGCGTTTTGGGAGGTTCGTTATTTTATAATTCGCGAACGCGTTAATGTACATTAGATATATTAAGTTAGACCAGGGCCGATTATGTCCTGCTGACGGGGGTTATCTAAACGGCCGTATGTAATATTTATGCGTAAAAATTGCGATAATATGTTTTTTTGGTTGTAACGGGCGGTATAAAATTTAGGACCAGTATTATGCAATAAATGTCGATTAACTAATTATAAACGTCGAAATTCCGGATGTAATATTTTTATGTTTAATTACATATATAACGTATAACTTAAGATATTTATTTATTAGGTTTAAATATTACCGTATCCGAAAAATCTATTAAAAGATTGCATAATAATAAAGGCGGTAAGTTATGGCGAATTTGGGGTAAATGGAAATTATGAAATTTTAAGATTATATAATTTATTCGAATATGATTATCGAAGTAGTTATATATAATATATATATATAAGTATTATAATACCGTATTAACCGGTATAAAGTTAACGAATTAATAATTACTAATTAAGGGTTTAAGTTTATTTAGATAACGAAATTTTTATAACTTACTAATTGGGGTTAAAAATTTATACGTAAGTTTATTACATAAGCATTTATTTCTGTATAAAAGGAAATAAGTTATTCCGGAGCTAAATTTAACTCGGGTATACGTTTTTAATGCTTTTAAAGTCGTAACCGGAACCGAATGATTTAATTAATATAACCTTATATTTTAACCTTACCATAGTTAAATATTAATATATTAAGTTTAATTAAAATAAAAATTTAAATATATTTATATATTATATATACAAAGTTATTTATAAAAATAAATTCGTTTATATAAGTCGGGTAATTTTATACCTTAAGTTTTGGCTTATATTATATTAGTAAAACGTTTTATTATACGTAATAAAAATATAATTATAGCCCTACCGGAGTCTTAATAGCAACGGTATACCGACATACGAAACCTAACCATAAATATCCCCGATCCTTACCAAAATGATAAAATATTTTAAGGTAACCACCGGTTATAAAAGCAAAAAATTGCAAATTTACTTTAATTTTAATATACGATATTTCCTTTAAAAGGGTACGAATTAACAAGATAAAGAAATTTTGCCTGCAAAAAATATACGATTTTTATCCATGCCTTTATTTAATGCCGGCATATTAGTAATTGTATTAATCGATTTTTAATTTTGCTAAAACCTTTAAGTTAATAAGATATTTAGCTATATTGCCATAAATAAGTACCTAGGTAAACCCCGGATTTTACCTCGATAATAAGCTAGTTGGATTAATTAATACTCCAATAAGTATATACGGTTTAATAAAATCCGTTAATAAATAAAAAAATATATTAGTAATATTAATTTAGAAAGCATATAATAGCTGCCACTTTTATAAAAGGTTTACGACCTATTTCGTATATATTAAAACGATTTACGGCTTGCTGTAAAAACTTATAAAAAAAATCAAAAATAAAACCGGAGCCTACAAATTTTATCGTTAACTTAACTAATTTTAATATTATTTTATCCCATATAAAAATATTACCACCTAAAACCTTACGTTATAAATAATAACACAAAAAATTACGTAACGTATATATAAAATGCAGAAACAGATATGTACGTTGCGATAAAAATAAGCCAGCCTAATATGCTTTCCCCGATTTTTCCACCTTTTACCACCCGCTTATAATTATTAGAAACTAAATACAATATTTATATTATAATAATATATATTATCGCGTTAGGGGTAATAATTACGAATATAAGTTTTAGCTATTTACTAAAATACATAACCATAATAATATAATTAATATTATTACCTCGTATAATTTTACGATATATAATAATCCTAATCGCTTATCTTATTCCGAATTATTTACGGAAATTACAAATACGTACCGTTCCTTAATAATAATAACGTTAATTAATTACGCGGGTATTAACCCGTAATTTTTAACGCCCAAAAATATTATTTTCGGAATTAACGGAACGTAATATTAAACTCTTATCCCCGGAACGTAATAATAAACTTTTATGCCCAAAACGTAATAATTAACTTCTATCCCTAAAACGTAATAGTAAACGTCCTATATGGACAAAAATTAATTTTAAGCATTTTTTCGTTCGCCGAATACGAATATAAATCGAAATAACGCGCCTAATAACGGACCTTACGTTAAAATGGTTTAACTTTTAAACTTGTTAGTTTTCGGTAAATATCGCTTTTCTTATAATAACGCTAACAAAACCATACCAAATATCCTTAATTATTTACAAGGAAATAATTTTTTTTCTTAATTCGATTAATGGACCCCGCGATATTTATATTAACAAAACCTAACAAAATCTAAAAATATAAAGGTAAATCTAAATTCGTTATTATATTAGTATAAAACGGGGTATATTAATTTGTGGATTTACATAAAAATACCATAATAAGGTTTAGGTATAAGATATTAAATAGACTTAATATTTGGGTTGGGCCGTAAGAAAGTTTATAAAGTTAAGTCGAATGGCTAATAATATATTTCGCATTTAAGATTTTTTAATCTATTTTTAAAGTTACGACTAGGTGCTAGTATAATCCGTATTATTTAAATCCCTTACCGTTTAAATCCCTTACCGTTTAAATCCCTTACCGTTTAAATCCCCTACCGGTTTAAGACCGTATTAGTACGGGACCTAAAGTAAGCAATAAGTCTGCCGGGGCGGAATTGGAGCAAGACCGGGGATTTACTAATAATGGATAAGGTATTAGTTTTAAACTGCCCGTTCGAAAATGTGATAATTATATTATAACTAAGCATAAGGCTATTCATTTCGTATTATACGGTTATAAAGTTATTTTTTCCATTCCGAAAATAATACTTACTTAATTAAGTAAGTTATATTTTAAAATTAATAACTTTAAGTATTCCGGACCGGTTTTGCCCGAAAATTTTTGCCTTATAAATTAACCGTAGGCATTATATTGCGCGTTTATACCTATTATGATTAGCTAGTTATTTACCGGAGCATATTACTTGTTAAACTTTATAATCTCCCTTATAAAGTTAGGCCGCGAACTATAAACGGCCGAATGCGGTTAGAAAAATTAAGGGAATAAATCCTTAATACATCTCCCCGTTCAAACTCTACCAAGCCACGAATGTTGTAAAGGTTATCGGTTAACCCGATTAATTTATTGTTAAACTGGAATATGTATTTTACCCAAATACCTATTTTTAGCTAACTATTTGATAAAGGCTTTTTATTACAATAGCGAATTTGCTTATTAGCGTTTCGTATTTCCGTAAGTTAAGTTATTTCCGGCTCAAATAACTTTATAACCAAAAAATTAAAACGAAATTTTATATTAAACCTTATATATATATGTAGGGCTATGTAATTCTTATTACGTTATTTTATATAAATATAAACCGAAATCCGTATTAATTTATTTAGCGGTTAATTAATGTATTTTTAAATATTTTAAGTCAATCGGAAATATATTTATGATAACATTAAAAAAGGAAATTTTTTATTTATGTTTATATTATTTATTATATTCCCGTAAATCCCTTATAATAACTAACGAATCCATCTTTAAAATTTTCTTACTAATTATAATTTTTAATACTTTTTAATAAACTGATATTAAAATAATAAATGCGATTATATTTCGTAAACGTATTTACCTAACGGAACGTTTTTTTGCAAGGTTCGTAACGGATTTTCTGGAATTATGGATAATATTTTCGTACCGTATTAATTCTTAAAGTCTAAAAAAAGGCTTATTATACGGTTTGCCCGTTTTCGGATTTATTTTTTCGTATTTATAAAACCAGGCCTGGTTAACTATTATTCTATTTACCGAATTAACGGCGTTAAAGAAGTTGGTTTACTGATAAATTTTACGCTTATGGTTTTTTATAAGTTCCGCCGTTTTGAATTATTAGCTACACCAGTAATCGGTATACGTATATACGCCCTTTTTGGCGCTTATCCCGGCTAGCTTTTGGGCAAACCCCTTACTAAAATTCGAGGTGATTTCGGCCGAATTTACCTTGGAAAAAGCAGAAGTCGACGGCGTGGCTTACTACTAAAGGGGTAACTTTTACTGGGGGATAAACGAATAATACTACGGTACCTGGATATTTAATAATATGAAAATATCGAAATTATTTTGGAATAATATTGCTAAATTTTCGTATTTAAATAACTAAATTAATTACTACTATTTCTGTAATGCCATATTACTATTAATGTAATTTTTTAACGGTTATTCGGCGAACCAATTCGATTTTACTATAAAGAAATTCGTTTTTAAATTAAATAAGCATATTAATTATATAACCAAAAAATAGGTAAAAGCTAGGTAAAATCTACCTATACCTAACTTATGTTTTCATAAGTTAATAATTTTCCAAATATTATATCTCTATTTTAATTTGCTATACGTTATCATTATATAGAAAAAAAATGAGATCTAAAATACGATTAATAATTCGAATCTAAATAAAGATTTAAACGAAATAACCGAAATAATCTTAAATATTACCGACGCCTCCGTAAAGGTAAAATCCGATAACTTATTTACAGCGGTAACCCGTTTCGCGCGACGGATATATAAGGTAATTTTCTGCCGAATTAAAAACGTTAATATCCTAACGTTCGTATATATAATTTTGGTTTTCATTTTCCACTTAATAAATTTCTTTAACGCTATCGTATTTATCGTTAACAATTTTCCGTAAGGATTATTATATACGTTATTTAATTTGTTACTATAATCGTACCGAAAATATAACCGAATTTTCGGCGAAAAGTTCCCTAAATAAATTAAAATAATAACGTTAAGGTTTTTGCCCGAAAATTTCGTAATAAAAGTTTTGCTTTAAGTTGAAAAATATTTTCCGAACGATTAATTTTTTAACGATAAACTTAAAAAAAAAGAAATATTTCGAAATAAAATTAAAAATCGAAAAGCGGAAAAAGCGGATTTTATAACTTAGGTATCGCATTATTAAATAAGGCAAATAGCTTACCTACGATAAAAAGTTTTATCGGTTCCGAATTGCGGCTAAAAATTAAAGAAATAATCGGATATAATGGATATGAATTAATAATCTAATTACATAAAATATATAATATGTTTAGTAATAACTTTTAAATCGATAATTTAATTCGAAGGTAATATATGTAAATTTATTAATTTTTAAGTAAAAAAGGGTTTTTTTTTATAGCGCGAACGAGGTTAAATGCAAAAAAAAGTTTAAATTTTTTAAAATATACCCCATTTACTAACTGCAATACCAAACAAAAATTAACTAATAAGCTAATAATAATTGTTAAAAGTGGTAAAACCCGTTTAATTTAAATTTTAATTAAATTTTTACGAATTTTGTTTTTTTATTTGAAATTTACGTTATTATTAATACGGTAATTACAACTATTAACTTTAATCGTTATTTAATAATTTTACGTATTAATATTATCGTTAAATTAACCATTTTTACGTTTATAATTTTGGGCCGGGATAATTATTTTTGTCGTTACGGTCCGGTATCACGATTAACTTATTTACTGGTAATTTTTGTATTAAGTATTATTAAATTATGCGATAAGGTACATATTTATTGGGAATATATATATTATACGTTATACCGGCGGCGATATCGACGTTAGCAAAATGGAATTAATAATTAAGGCCGATACGGTTTTCGATATATAATATTAAACGATAATTTACGTATACCAAACCGATTATTTCCTTTTTAGTTAAAACATTTAACGCCAAAAAAATTTAGCATTACCCACGTAGTAGGAATCGACGATCCTGGTCTAAACGAAATTATTAAGTTTTTTTGTTAAAATATTAGCGCGTTTAATTAAATATTAAACGACGAAATTGCGGGTATGTTATCGGTAACGCTAGTTATATGCGGCAAGCGCGAAACGACGGTGTTGGAGATTATATAATGCTAATACTTTTGGGAGGTTCGTAAGGGTTCGGGTACTATACAATACCGTTTTTCGGGAGGTAGTAAGGGTATTAGCAAAGCGCATAAAGGCCTAGGACGTCGGTTTGGGTTATAAAAAACGGCGAGGCTGCCGTAAAAGGCCAAATCCAAAACCTGGGGAAGGGAAGGTACAGGAAGTTACCTAGAAGCTGCTGGTAAAAAGGCGCGAACTTTAACGCGTATTAAGGCGGGCATATCGATATAAAGGATAACCGTCCGATCTTTAAAGGACGACCGTATACGACCTACCGAATTACGGTTAATGCTTAAAATTCGCGCTTCCGACGAAATACGTAATAAGGCTGCTCGGATTACATAAGGCTTTCCGGGGTTTAGGCGGACGGCGGTATTAATTAATAACGTTATGGAGGGGAAAGGTAACCGAATGTATGCGGACCGCCATGGAGCCTATATAGATTATTAAGAACTTTCGTTTTCCAGTTTTTTTACGCATATAACAGCTAGTTTTTAGCGGAAAGATACCATTAATGTTTGCGGTATTAATAGGGATACCCGAAAATCTTCGAACATTTTGTCCGAAAAGGCGTTAATTATGATAGGCGTGATAAAAAGGCTTACTCCGAAAAACGCTTTCGTTAAGGTGGTTTCGATATCGACGACACCGTCTTTCGCATAAGCGATAAAAGCCGTGCCGATAGGGGTAACGAATCGTCCCTTATTATAGCTAATAAATAAATCGGGCGAATCTTTATATTTAATATTACAAAATGTCCGTAATCGATATATTACTTATCGCTTATTACCGTAACGTCTTATTTTTAATTATCGGCTTTTATCTTAATATTAATTCGTTTTATCGTTTTTAAATATTTTTAATTTAATTTTAAGCTTTTTCCGCCGTAACGAATTAATTTTAAGTTAAGTAAGTAAATAATTAAGCTTATTTGATTTTATATCCTATTTTCGATTTATTCTGTTATAATAATTTTTTCGTTTTTAGGAAAATATATCGTTAATTAACGTTTTAATAATAATAAAATATATATTATCTATATTACGACGTTTTATGTAAATTTTCGATACGTTTACGATTATTATTTAAAATTTTCGCCTATATAATAATTAAAAAATTTAACGTACGAAATTTTCATAACGATTTTAATATTCGTACGTTTAATATATACGATCGTCTTTACGAAAAAGGCATTATATATATATCATTCGTTTTATCCCAAACGGCTAATACTAACCAAATTTAATATTTAAAAATCCGTCCTTTTTTTTCCTTATCCCGTAAGCGCAAAAATAAAATACCGTCGCCCGAATTTCGACCATATTATCGTATACGTAAATTACTAAGGCCGATTAATCCAATTTATATTAAATAAGTTTTTAAATAATTACGGATTAATCGTTATTATTCGAATTTTAAATTATTACGATTATAAAAAGATAAAAAAATATTTATTAACGAAAATTGGCTTACCGTTTACTGAACTTTTCGTATTTAATAAAACGTAAAAAGTATATCGCTAAAATAAATTAAAAATATTAATTATTGGTATTTAAATAAATATTACGATAATACCGTTTTTCAAAAAATTAATATTATTAGTATTTATTTTATGCTTAAAATCGCTTATAAATATTAATAACGATAAACTAAATTATAAATTTAAAGTAAACGACCCGAATAAAATATACGACGCGATATTACGATAATCCTCCGAAAAACTTATACCTATATCGAAAAATAATATAATAAAAAAAACGGTAAGTATTAATAATATAATTATAAAACGAATTATTACGGAAACTAATAACGGCAGTAATTTATAACTTACGAACCGAAAATATATTAAAAGTAATTTACAATTTCTTAATCCCAAAATCGGAAAGCTATTAGTAAAAAAACGAAAAATCCAACCATAACTATTAACGCAAGTTAAATTAAATAAGCAATACTTATAATAGAAAATAACCGCGTATTTCTAAGACGTTAACCTTTTAAATTATAACATTTTTTACGATAAACGTAATTTTAACTCTAATTATAAAAACTGCAAATTTACCTTTTGACGCGATAATATATTTTACCGGGGATATTAAATATAAATAAGTTATTTATTTAAATGCGTCGTAAACGTACGTAAACGATATCTAATTACCCGCCGGCCGAAAAAACAAATTGCAAATTCCGTTACGCCTTTAAACGACCTATTCGATAACGAAGTTTTGCCGGTATATAGCGAATTAAACCAAAAATACGATTCGGAAATTTAGAACGAAATTTAAAAAAAGGAAAATAATCGCCAGCGACAAAATTTAAAAAATTTCGTATTTTAAAAAATTATCGCTATTTTCGATAAGGTAATTCGTAATTATAAAACAAAATAACAAAACGAAAAAAGATTTTTATTATAATATAAAAAGTTTTTAATATAATAAGTTTTTTATCGGAACTCGATTTATAATACCGTTTTCGATTTTATTAAAAAATTACGAATATTCGATAATCGAATTACGATAATACGATATAAAATTATAATTAATTCGTAATCCGCGAAAAATAATTTCGTACGTATTACCGCGAACTTAAAACTTTTCATCCGGGATTAAATTAAAACGTAATAAATATTAAAATTAGTAAACTAAAATTAAAAGCCCGAAAATACCGTAATACCGCCTTTACGGCGCAAAAAAAAGGTTAACTTAAAAAATACCATTAGTACCGATACCGAAAAAGATTTAATTAACGGTTCGGATAAAAAAATCCCAATAATTCGGAAATCCCAAAAAACTATTAATTATATTCGTATACCCGATACGGACGAAACTTATAATATTAAAAGGTCGGTACAAAATAAAACGTTGTTGTAAAAAATTTTAAAGCGATATAACGAAATTATGAAAGTTACGTTATTCGATAACATAAAAAGTAACGTAAAAAGTACTCCAAATAACTCGATTTAATAAAACTTAATTTTGCCGGCGTTAAAATTTAATTCGTTTTTAACGTTATTATAATATAATCCGGATACAATAAATATAAAAAACGTTTATATCGCGAAATACCTAATATATTTTTTCGATATATATATAAAACGAAAAATTTTACCTATACGCTTTTATAACGTTTTATATTAATCTGATAAAGCGCGAATTAAAAAAAAACGAAAATTAATTTTCAGGTTTTGTACGTTTATTTTTATTTTTATGTTATATTTTTGCGCTAGTTTCGTTTTCGATATATTCCTTTAACGAACGTAATTAAATTAATACGTTACTTATTAACATTTTTAATTTTTTATAAAACCTTACGTCTATCAACTTAAATAACCGGGTAGGCCGTTTACGATATTAATCCGAAACCGAAAGCTAAAAGCTGCCGTATTAACGGGTATCCCAGCTTATAATGAAATAACGGCCGGTCGAACTGAAAAAAATTATCGACCTATCAGCCGACGATAACACCTTTCCTAATTATAACGCGTTTATAAAATTTTATAACGGCGGTTAAATCGATATTACTTAAACGGGAACGTACAAATTTTTCGGTTATAATGTAACCGTTACCGAAATTAAAATAACGGGCTTTAAATTATTACTTAATTATTACTAAGCCATATATATATTCTTTCTTTTTATTAATTTAATACGGAAAAAAGTTACGGGGGGATTTTTGGCCGATAATATGGGTTTTGGCAAGATTATCGAATCGTTAACTATCGTAATTATCCGCTGTTACCTATTACAAAACCAAAATTACGTTAAAAATAACCGTTATCGATATTTACGTAAAAACGATTAAAGTAACGGTACGAAATACCCTAATAAATACGAATATCCCGACGGGTTATAATATACGTATAATAAATACGGCTGGGCGTATAAAATCGTCCGGAAATTTTACAATCTTCCCGTTATTATTTTTATATCTCCATATTTTATCGATAATTAGGTAAATTAGGTTAAGGAATATCTAGATTTTAACGTTATAAACCTTATTAAAAATATGAAATTTATAGTAAATTATAACGTTTGGTATAATACTTAAGGTAAGGCGAAAAATAACTAAAAATTCGTTTACCGAAAAAATTAAGTTAATTCGGTAACGTAAGATAAATATGGCCGTTTTAAAAAATACGATAACGGTAACCTTACGTACTATTTCGTAAGCGAATACATAAAAAGTAAAAATAGGTTTTACGATAAAATAGTAATAAATTTAGTTATTATAGACGAAACGTATAAATATAAAAGTATTTTTTCTTTTATTACGCCGTTCGTATTTTTCGATAAGATAAGGCGTTACGTACGAGGCCTAATTTTTTTACTCGCCGTTTCGGGTTTTTTGTAAGCGTTCGGTTTTAACGTTTAACGTTAAGTTATAACGTATTTCGAAAAAATAACGGCTAAATAAGGATAAACCTATTTTTCATAATACGTATATAATTAGAAAAATTTTGCTAACGACGAGAATTACATTATTTCGAAGTTTCATAAAATGGATAACGGCAAAACGAAAACGGAACTCGTTTTTCGATAAAAACGTTATAAACCGTTAAAACGGAAAATAATATAATAAATTATCGTCCGGCGAACGGTCGAAATTTTCGACCATTCCGGTAAACTTATTATCGATTTTTTTCCGCCTAATGTAAAAAATTGTTTTTGCTTTATAACTGATAAAAATTTTGCCTAGGATATATTTAAACGTACCGTTATATTTGTTTAATTATGGATAAATGATGAATATAGGATAAGATTTTAGTAATACCAAAAAAAGCGGGGGGGTATGGAATTTACTAAGGTTATTATTAAAATGGAATTACTTAAAAATTATACCAAGGTTAATATTAAAGGTGCCGAATATTACGGTATTATTTGTCGTATAATTACTTTCCCGATTTTAACCGCTTTTTGGTAAAACGTAAAGATTATAACCGAGCAACTTATAACGCGAAATATTAACGAATTTGCAAACGTTATAATTACGCATTTTGTGGTATTAAAGTACGATAACGTTATCGTTAGGCCTTTTTTCGCTAGATTTCCGTTTTGAAGGTATCGTAATAAGTTAAAAACCAAATCGCCCAAATCCCAAAAACTGCGTTACCGAATTACGGATATGCTTAGTCGAGGCGATAAATACATAATAATATTCGTATTTTACCCGGTTTCGTATTACGTTATTACGATGCTCTTAATCGAGAATTTCCCGAACGTACAGGTTATATATATATATATATACGAACGTTTTATTTAATGCCACCCGTAAAGGCGATTACCATTCCCGATATATTATAATTAACGAACTTAATAACCGTTACCGCCTTAAGGTATTAATTACGTCTTACGGCATTAGTTTTATAGGGTTTAACCTTTAGGTAGCGAATTAACTTACGATACTCGAAAAACCTAACGATCTTGCCGATAAAATACAGGTACCCGCTAGGGTGCATCGGTATAGCATAAGACGTAAGTTTGATATCAAAACTTTAAAAGATGAGAGAAATCTGGCCGAAAAGTACCTAATATATAAGAATAATAACCGTAAGGCTATTAAGAATGGCGTAAATTGGTCGATGTACGAAAACGCCGGCCATCCGCGTAACGACCCTCTTCGCCAGCCTGACGGGGAGTAATTGTTGTTTTGTGCTTATTTTGTATTAAGAGAATATGACGATGCCGTTTAATGTGCGTTTTCTGATGTAAGAAAGCGCTGCCCTGTTATTGTAACTGGAAGAGACGTCGGTTTATTATGTAGCTTATGTGGCTTATTCCTTCTTATAAATAACTAGGCTTAGCAAATAGGTAATAATGATATAGCTTATCGAGGTTATAATTATAAGGTAACGCTAGTCCCCCTGGTTGGCTGTTAGGCTATAATAGCACGACTAAAAAGTCTCAGTTACGATAGTGCTTAATAGATATATATTTGATTAAATTATTTAATATATAATATATCTGCTTACCGATGGGCCGAGGACTTCGGTTTGGCTTGATTTTTCGTTCGATAGCCACGCCTAATAAGGCATTGCTAAAAACAGGTACCGTCTACGATATGGCCAAAAGCTTTTCGAATAAGGACAATATTTGTTTGTAAAATTGTTATTCGTCTAGTAATACCTGTGGATCATTTTCCCTTTATTACTTTAGCTTATTTTCGTAATTCTTTTCCTGTTTTGATTAGCTCCCGTTTTGACTTATTCCTGCAAGCTTTTTCCTGTTTTAGCTCGTCTTTATTGGTCTTTTTTCGTCTTGTTTTATTCTTAATTTAGCTCGTTCCCGCAGGCCTTTCCTATTTTGGCTCGTTCCCGCAGGGGCGAGCTATATAGGCCTACGTATATATGCCTCCCCATATTAATTACGCTAAAAATGTCCGAAATTGGAAATCGAGTTTATCATAAATAAGGCGCATATAAAGCAAACATTAAACATTCGGTTACCATTTACGCCAAAAGTGCTGCTACGAACGGATTTTAACCGATATTTTTAATAAAGAGATATAATCCCAAATAAGTAAAATATAAGTTAATAATACGTTAAGTTTATAATTATATAATAATTATAACTATTAAGGAATTTTAAAACGTATTTTTAATTAAAAGAACTTCGTTTTCGTAATTAATATTATAATTAAATAGGATTAACAGTTAAAAATGGTAAAACTATAGTTACGTAATTACCGGACGTTAATTAAATATAATTAATTTGATTACAATTAAACGAAACAAAAGGGGATATTTTTAAAGTAAGATATATTTATTACCTTTTTATAACTTAAACGGTTAATTTACTAGCTCGTAATATAACTTAATTACGTAAATACTTTTTGTTATTACCAAACGTGATTAATTTACCTTATTACTTAGAACTTACGAGATTTGCTACGTTAAATCGTTGGCTTGCATAAGGGAACGCCGTTATAACCCGGTTACTTGCTTTTCTTTTTCGTCCTTAATTCCAGGCTATTATACGTCCATCTGCGTTAATCGGGTTTTTTTCGTAGATAGCGGATCGATTTCGGACGTTGATATATTTCTAGGTAGCAATTTTTTAAAAGCTGTGGGCCTTAGTCGTTCGGTAAGTTGCCAGCAGTTTTTGTTTGTTATTGGCAGTATTAGTGGGTTGTTAATAGCTTTTGTTGCTATTGGCAGCTTTAGAGCTGTTGGTAGCTAAATTGGTTGCTAGCAGCTTAATAGGCTGTTGGCAGCTTTCGTTGTTGTCGGCAGTTTGTGGGCTGTCGGCAGTTTGTGGGCTGCTGGTAGCTTTAGTGGGTTGTTGGCAGCTTTAGTGGGCTGCTAGCAGCTTTAATGGGCCGTTAACAGCTTTAGTGGCCGTTAACAGCTTTTCTTGCTGCTAGCGGCTTTTAGGTTATTAGTAGCTTTTAAATTGTTAGCAGCTTTTAGATTGTTTTAGATAACCGGTTTGGCGCGTTTGCGGTGGTTGACTTATTACTTATTTATTGACTTTGGCATATCTGCTATTTACGGAGGCGGAAAATTCAAACGGACGTATTTATTATTCGAACCTGGGGGTTTTGTTCGATAATAACTTGGAGATAAATAGCTAAAGGGCTTAATTAAATAATTGAAAACGTTGAATTATAGACGGAACTTAACACGGAAAATTGGAATTCTTAGGACGGGTTGTAAAAAACAATTGCCTAAACGTAAGGGGCGTAACATATAAATGTAAATTATCGTATTACCGTAGCCCGTAATTAAACGGGACAAACCCTTACATAGATAGAGTTACGGCGAAATGGACGTTAGAATACTTAAAGTTACGATTAGGTAATTAAAGCGCGACCCTTATACGTAATTTTACTAAGGCAAAGCTTTAATAAACCAGGATATTTAAGGAGTTTTTTTATTGATATCTAGAGATGTAGGAATCCTTTAGGTTTAAAGTAAGTGAAAACATTATGAAATATTATACATATTTCCCGAATTTGGTTATCCAGTTAAGATGTAAACTATTCCGTATTTGTAAGCCCCTATACCAGTATAAACCCCGAACCAGTGAGATATGGGTTTTATATCAGTGCAGATGTGAACCAGTTAAGCTGTGAGAAAGTGTACTAGTCCACCTGTGGACTGGCTTACATGTGGACTGGCCTAAAGTGCACTGGTCCAACATGTGGACTGTTCCAAGATCCCCAAGGTGTACTGGTCCAACATGTGGACTGTTCCAAGATCCCAAGGTGTACTGGTCCACCTGTGGACTGGCTCATCGTGTATTGGTATACTTCTGAACTGGCGTATATGTGGGTCTTATACCAGTACAGATGTAAACCAGTTAAGCTGTGACAAGGTGTACTGGTCCGCCTGTGGACTGTTTCAAGATCCAAGGTGTATTGGTCCACCTGTAGACTAGCTCATTGTGGATTGGTATACAGACGACTTGTCTGAAGAGGAAACTAGACATTTGTACGGGCTACTTAAAACAAGCCACCCGTCCGCGCCTACACAAGCCCACTACATAAGCCCACTTTGCGTCAGGTTAATTAGGTCAGCCACGCTAGCCAGGTCCCGCTAGGTAGGTTAATTAAGTCAAGGTTAAAGGATAGGGCGCGAACCCCCCGAAAGGAGCGTACGACGGGCGCGAGGGAGTCGCAGCGTCGAATGGAGCGCTTTCTGGACATTATGTAGAATCTCAGCTTTCAAAGTATATGGTGGCAGAAAAGACACCCTTTGCACATACTTCTGAGTTCGAGTCGCCCGAAACGACTCCCTTTGTCAAAGCCTAGGACTAGTTCATCCTGGGACTAGTAGTTCCTGGGACTTGGTTATCCTGGGATTAGTTCATCCTGGGATTAAGTAATTTCTGGGATTAGTTTATCCTGGGATTAATTTATCCTGGGACTAGTTTATCCTGGGATTAGTTCATCCTGGGATTAAGTAATTCCTGGGATTAGTTTATCCTAGGACTAGTAGTTCCTGGGATTAGTAGTTCCTGGGACTGGTTCTGTCGGCTAGCAGGGGGTGCGTTAGCACCCCATATACTGAAGATTCCCTCTGATCGGAACATATATGTTCCGGGACTAGATCACCTTAAAGTGCAGTGCGCGTTCTAGAGCACTTGCAACTAGTGATCAAGACAATAACAACTGATATCCCTTATATCTGACAGGTTCATCCTAGGATTAGCTCGTCCTGGGACGGAGGGTGTCCTGGGTCGAGGGGACTTGTTAAAGCCTAGGACTAGTTCATCCTGGGACTAGTAGTTCCTGGGATTAGTTTATCCTAGGATTAATTTATCCTGGGATTAATAGTTCCTGGGATTAATTTCTGAGTACCATAAACCTAGGAGTCTGGAAATGGCTGCGTTGGAAATACGCCAGAATCCGGGTCCCCGCCCACACTACATAATCGAGCAGCCAGAAATGGATGCTTAAGGTCCAGAAATGGACCCGTCTGGAAACGGATACCTTGGCAAACGGACCTAGGACCTGGAAACAGAAACTGGGAATATATAATTTCGAAGGCAGGAATAGGCGTGCCTACCGATAACAGTGGCCTGCAAGTTAATGTTAAACGTAAGCTTGGTTTCGAGTAATTTGTTTATTTTATTTATTAGATATGCTTTCCTATTCGCAAGAACAAATTGTCCAAGTTATCCCGAATAGGGCCGATAATCGTGGCGTAATTGGACAAGCTAAGGCGAACTATGGTTAAAATTAGAAATGATTTTCGCGATTTCGGTACCTTAGAAGCATAAGAATTTCGTTTATCGGTTTAATTTTCCGATTTTAGAATACCATTTTATTGGGTACCTTATTTTGCAGTTATGCTTTCTTTATTAATGAGAATAAAAAGAAAAGTAATACCCCTTATTAATTACAGTTATAGGGAGTAATTTAGGGTTTTATAAAATCCTATTGATTTCAGTTAAGATGATTACATACTTAATTATATATAGTAAAGGAAGTATGCTAAGATATTAGATAGTTAAGGTTATTAACAGTTTTTAGTTCCGCTAAAAGTTGCTACGGATTAGCGGGTTGTTAATAGCTCTTGGGTGGTGTTACGGCTGCACCTTAGCCATC
Organism: Monosporascus sp. GIB2; assembly: GCA_004155935.1. Lineage (NCBI taxonomy): Eukaryota > Fungi > Ascomycota > Sordariomycetes > Xylariales > Monosporascus > Monosporascus sp. GIB2. The sequence goes on from QJNV01000194.1 coordinate 50,161, forward strand.
CCGCCACCAGGGCAAAAGATCGGTGGAATGATCGCAATTCTTGGCAATCATTCTTGGTGCTACAGCTGTATATGTACTGGAGCTGTCTACGGTGGACAAGGCCGTGACATTTAACGCCTTAAAGCATTTACGGCGTTAATCGTTACTATCCCTAAAGCCACAACTTTCCATTTTATTTCTTTTCCGGAAATTAAATCCTTTTAATTAGCTAATTCCTTTTTTAAAATTACTCGTAAGGTATTTTTCTGTTAATCGAAAGTTTCCGTAATATTTATTAATCCTAGTTACTTTTTAAAATGCCGGAAAGGGTTACGTAATAAAACTTTAATTAATCCGTTAAATAATATATCGTTTATAAGCGTATAATTTATTTTAAATAAATTTTTTTCTGCGGTTTTTCGTAGTTAATAGTTATATATATCTATATACCGCAGCTTTGTGATTAACAGGGCGATATTGGCGTTAATAAGCCGTATAATTTATTAGTTATCGTATTATATATTTAACGATTTTATATTTAAAGTAATTCTTAATTTTTTAATTAATTAAAAGTTAAATAAAGCTTTTTTTATAACTTATGCAAAAAACAATAATTCTGTTTTTATTATAAAAATAGTTATTATATTTTATTTATTCGTTCGTTATTTTATTACTTTTCCGAATAATTTTATAACGTAAGTTTAAAAACTTTTTCGGTCGATCGTATTATCCGCGAAAAAGGTATCGCTTTAAATATTTACTAAATTCTTACCCCCGAATTATAACGTTAACGTTTTAATTCCGATTAGGTATAATATAATTTAATTAGTAACTTTATAATATACGTCGTTAGGGTTTATATTAAATCGGGTAAAGCGGGATATCGCAAAAAATATATCGGGTCGCGTATTAACTATTACGAACAAAATAAAATCGATTTTTTTCTAGTATTTATTAATAAAATCGAGATAAGCCAGATTAAAAATCGGCAATAATTTAACGTTAGTTATAAGCGTTTTTAAGAGGTTATTTAAACTTTTTTTAAGGATTAAGTTAAACTAGTTTATTTATAAAGTCGAATTAAAATAATTAGATTTTTTTATTAAGTTTATTTTTAATTATTTCGATAACGTACTAAATAAGCTTACCGGATAAACAAGCTCACCGGATAGTTTTTAACACATTCTAATTACCCAACTTCAATTAACCATTTTTCAACACTAACAATATGGAACGGCTTATAAAAGAAATAAGAATAAACTTAGCTATTTAGGCTAAAAAACGAAACCCGACATTTAATTATACAACATTTAATTTTATTTATAAAATCGCCCATTTTACTTTATACGAACGATATACCGGTAAATCCTCCAAAATCAATATTATCTTTAATTCGGGAAAATTAACGCCGACCGAAAGATAATCGATTATCGACCGAATCCTTAATTTAGATATACGAATCTTTCCTATCCGGCTTTAATATATTAAAAATATAGCAAATATATTATTTACTTAACGCGCCGCAAAACGCGTCGGGATTAAATAAGCGTCGAACTTTATTAAATAGTAAAAAAAATTTAAAACGCGTTTAAATCGAAAAATCAATTATTAAAAGATATTATGCGAAAATCCAAAAATATTTCGTAAGTGGTTCGAATTTGTTCGGGTTATTATCGCAAAATATAACATTACAAAAAAAATATTTACAATTTCGACGAAATTAAATTTTTAATAAGGTTTTTTATGGTAACAGATATAATAATTACCAATATCGAAAAACGTAAAAAACCTAAATAAACTTAACAAAAAAATAAAAAATAAGTTAAATTATTTAAACTATTAATTCCTAAAATTAAGTTATACCGTTATTTATTATTATAATAACGAAAAATTATTTTAAGGTTTAGTTCCGTAATAACTTATTATTAACAACCAATTAAAAAATCGCATTAAATTATAATAACTAAATAACGAACGAATTAGGTTTAAAATAAGTCCAATATTTCGATTAATATATTCGAACGCGTACGAAAAAATCGAAACGTTTTTTTATCTTCGACGGCCATAAAAATTACCATTCGATAAAATTCGAAAAATATTACGCCAACCATAATATTATTATACTTTATATACCCGCGTATTTTTCGCATAAGCTTTAACCTTTTAACGTATTTTATTTTTTCCTTTAAAACGCGCTTATTCGTTATATATTAAAAACTTAATACGACGTTATTATACCTATATCGCTAAAAAGAATTTGCTTACCGGTTTTTATAACGCGTTTAAAATTATTATAACGTCCGATAATATCAAAGCCGGATTTGCCGCAATTAATTTCGTTTTATTCGATCCTAATACCGTTTTTTCCACGTTCGAAATTCCTTTAATTGTATTTACGCCGATTATTTTCCCGTTAACCTTTACCGGTTCTATTCGTTCCCCGTTTGCGAAAATCCTTAAAAATATTAAAGAAATAATAAAATAAAAACGTTACTTGCAAAGAAAAATTAAAAATTATTAAGGTAATTCGTTAACAAAAATCGTTAAATCGGTTAATTTTTTAACAAAAAAATAATTTATTACTTTTATACGAAATTACTTTTCTTTAAAAAAAATTACTTAATTACGTAAAACTAACCATATCTTAAATAAACGTCGGAAAATTAAAAATAAACGTTTTTTTTTTAAAAAAAAGATATTTATTATACAAAAAAAAAAAGTTTTTTTAACCGAAAAAAAATAATAAAAACATATAACTAACAGCGGCTGAAAATAATCGTTATAAAAAAATTATAACGAAAAAATGGAAATATAACGTTTATAGCAAACCTGGACATAATACGCGTATTTATAATAAAATTATAAATACGTTTAACGAAAAAAAATCCGATTAATTTAAATAAATTTAATATGTTATAGTTAATTAATTAAAATTTATTATCGCAAAATACTAAAAACCATCCGGTAAACTTATTTATCCGATAAACTTATTTAACACGTTATTAAAAAATTATTATAAATTTTTACTTTTTATAAAAATATACCGTTTCCGTATTTATTAAATTAATTTATCGACGAAATCTTAATTTTTTTCGCGATATATTATAATAATATCGTTTACAAAAAAAGAATTAAAATATTTTCTAACAAATAAAATAATAAACTTTATAAAAAACGGAACTAAATTTTAATTTTTTAAATATTTTAATAAATATTTTTATTATAGCAAAAGTAATTCCCTTAATCCATATAATACTTTTTTTAATTAAAAACATTTTATTACGTTACGGGTATTTTAGAAACGTTTTTATACATATTTTATAAAGTAAGTTAATATTTATAAAAGCGTTTATAACGTTATATTATTTAAATTTTAAATCAAACTTAATTATAATAACGATTAAAATTCGAAACGATTTTTTAACAAATATAATTACGTATATATCGTTTATTAAATTTATAAACGTATATTTATATATATCTTAAAATTTATTATTTTTAATAAAAAATTAATTAACGGTTTCCCAAAATCGTATTTTTTTATAACTTTACAAATAAACTTTTTCGGTTTTACAAAATCCCTTTTTTAACGAATATATATTTAACTTTTTATAACTTTACGGCAATAATAATAAATCCTACCAGTATATCCGTTTTATTAATTTAAGTAATACCTTATTTTTAATATATTAAAATTATTCCGATTAAAGGAACGCGTATTTCGGGTAATTATTTTCCTTAAATTTCCGGAATTTACTAACTGGTTATTAAATATATATATAAAATAAGTTTTACGTTTAATATTAAATATTATTTTTTATATTTTATAATTATTTCGGATAATATTTTTTTAATACGGAACGTATAAGAAATTTTTTTTCCGTAAAATATTTTCATTTTTTACCGTTATTTTATATTAAATAAAAAAACGGAAATTTAAGATTATTTTAATTTTTTTTATTAACGTAATAATTATAATAATTATTAAAACAAACGCAAATAACGGTAATAATCTAAAAAACAGAAATAATTCGAATATAAAAATCGTATAAAAATAATTAATTTTTTACGAATAAGTTTATTTTCCTTTATTTTATATATTTTTTACGTTATTATTTTTTTAAAACCATTTTTCCGATTTAACCGGCATTTAAATCCAATTTAAGTTTTTATCTTTTCTTTAAGTATATATTAAATAATTATTAATTTAATTAGGTATTTTTATTTATCGAAATAACTTTTGTAACTTTTTTTTTATAACGTATAAAAAGTCGTTTTTTAAATTTTTGATTTTACTTAAAAAAATAACTTTTTCGTTAAACTCTATGTTTCGAATAATTATAACTTTATTAATTAATAAGTTTTAAATTTCGTAAATATTCGTAAATCGGTAATTAACAAAGTTATCAATTTACGTTTTAAAATTTAACTTTTAAAAATTTTTTTTTATAATAATAAGTATTATAACGTAAATTATATAACCGTATGTTCGTAAGTAAATTTATTAAGGTTTCCGATTAAATATTATAATATTATTTTTATATATTAAATAAATATAATATATTTTATATAAGTTTTACCAAAAAAAATACGTATTTAAGGGTACGGTTATATAAATATATTACCGCTTTAAAAATATATATAATTAAAAACGAAAATTATTTAACGTTACTTTATATCGTAATTATTTTTTTCTTAATTATATTTTTTAAACGTTTTATACCTCCGTTTTAGGCCTAAATATACAATATTAAAAGTTTAAGTTTAATATTAAAAAAGAATAATTAAAACATATTTCGAAATTAATAATTTTTTAAAATATTAAAAAATACCGGACCGTTATAATTAATATATTTTATTTTCGGTTTTTAAAGTAAATATTTTAAATAAAACTTAAATATTTATTAATTATAATTATAACATATTTATGTTTTTAAGGGGTTATTCAAAATTTATAAAATCGATGGCGAGTTTTTATCTTAATCGGGATACTTTCTTTTTTAATTCGCAGCATATTTACTTTTTAATTTTCGCCTTACCACATATTAAGTATTCGATTATTATAAAATCTTTTTAACGTATTTTTTTTATATAAAATTATAATTAAGCGATTATTTTAAAATTTAAATATTGTAATCTTAAATACCATATAATACCGTTACCGATTTGCGGTAATTTTATTATATACGAATTAATATTTCGTTTATAAGTAATTAAAGTTATATAAAATATTATTATATTAATATTTTCGATAATAAATTAATTAAATTTATTTCGCATATAATTATTAATTTCTTTATTATCTTACTAATATCTTTTTTTTCGGAATTACCGAAATAATATTAAATTACGTACGAAATTTTCGTAATAAATTACGTCGTATAAACGTAATACTTTTATTTTGTTAAAATTTCGAAATAATATATTAACTTTTTTATACTTTTTAATTAAGATAAAATTATTACCTACGTATACCCCGTTACCTTATACGATTAATTTAAAGTTTAAAAACTTACTAATTAAGTTAAAAATAAATATCGTAAATCTTAAAATTAAAATAAATAAATTTTTTAAAAAATAAAATAAAATATTTATAACGTTACGTTAATTAATAATTAAAAAATACGTTAATACTTATCTTATCCTTTTTAAAAATTAATTTATTTTTTATATATTAAAATTTTCCATAAATTTCGATAAACGGTTAATTTTAAAAAAAGAAAAATTAATTAATAACGATATAATTTCGGATAAATTATTTTAAACTTTCGTTATTTTGCAAATTTTCTAAAGCTTTATTAAAAAATACATAAAAATATTAAAATAACTTATAATAAAAACTTAAATATATTTTATAACGTATACCTTATAAATTTAATTCGTTACGTTTTTATTTGTTAATATTTCAATCCGAATATAAACCTTTATAATTATTTCGTTTTAACTTTTTCCCAAAAGTTTTATTACATATTTAATTATTAATATTTTTAATTTTTTCTTAATTAAAATCGTCTTAATTTAAAAAATTTACAGGTATTTTGTAAAACGTTAAAAACGTTACTTTAACTTTTTTTAATAATTATTATAAATTCGTTATATTTTAATAATCCAAAAAATTAATTATTATTTTTTAATAACTAATCGTATTATTATTAATTTTTATTTTTCTTATTATTTAAAAAATAATCGTCCAAGTTTTTATAAAAAGGGTTAATATTATATATAAATCGTTAACTTATATAATCGTCGTTTTCGTTTTTGGAATATTTTATCGTTATCTTTAAGTAATAATTTTTTACTATTTTATAATTTATTCGTTTAATTTTTTTGTTAATTTCGGAATTTACTTTAATCGTTTGCGGTATTTCCGTTAAATGTTAATTAGGAACTTATTATCATATACATTACCAAATTAGGCCAAATAAACGTATTATTCCCGTAAATTCTTTTTTGAAAAAAACTTATTTTTATAATTATTAAAAATATTAATTTTAAAATTTATTTTATAAAATCGTTAATATTTTTACAGAAAATATCGTACTTTCGACTTTTATAAATATACGGCGTAAAATTTTAATTATAAATTTATTTACTTTCGGTCGTTATTTCAAAAGTATTTGTTAAATATTTTATCGGATAAATCTTTTTTAATAATTTCTTTGGAAAAAATAAATATAAATAAAAATAAGGTATTAATTTACGTCATATAACGAATTTTTCTTTTTAAGTAAAATATTATATCGGGTTACGTAAATTTAATAAATTACGAAAAGTTTTAATTAAGGTTAATATAATCTTTAATATTAAATATATAAGTTTTAAATTAGAATTTACTTTTAAAGCGATTTTAATTTTTAAATTTTTTATAAGTAACGGAGAGCGTCGACGGTACGGTCATTATTTTCGTTATTAACATATTTAAGTAATTATAACTAATATATAATATATATCGTTTTAAAAATATTTAATTAATTAATATATACCTAAATTAAACGAATAAAACTTTTAATTATTAAATAAAAAAAATATTAATTATTGTTATATTTAATAATTAATTGCAAATATTTTAAAACGCATATTATATTTGAAGATAATTTAATTCCGGAATATATATGTTCCGATTAAAGGGATTTTTTAATATATAAAATATTAACATATTTTTGCTAACCGATAATTCCCGTTTTTATTTTTAAGGTTTTTGGGCCGAATACGTTTTAATAACTGATTTATTCGATTAAAACGAAAACTTTTTCAAATTTTACCTCGCTTACGGAACGTATTATACCGGATATTATTTAATATATTAATAAAAACAACTATCCCCCGAAATAAACCGCCTGTTAATATGGCTTAAAACGAAACATTTTTAATTATAAGGCCGAAATAACGTAATATATGTTAAAAAACGGAACTTGCTATATAATAATTATTTCGCAAATTTAGTTAAATATTAACAAAATTAAGAAAATATTATAAAAATATAAAAATATTAGGTATTATATACCGGAACGTACGAAACCGAAATATTTTTAACGTTTAATTATACGGCGTTAAATTAAAAATTTATCAAATAATTATTAAAATATAACGCCAACCTGGATAAATTAAATAAAAAAACTTGTAAAAAATAATAAAAATAAAAATTATACGATAATTAATCGTTTAATATTAAGGTAATAAAAACGACGGTATTAAAAAATAATTTTTTTTATAACTTTATCCGTTATAAAAACCTTATTATCCTTAAATATTTCTAAAAAAATTACCTTTAAATCGTTAACCGTATTACCGCCGTCTTTTTTACCAAATAAACCCCTTAATTCATATCCTTATTAATTATTATTTAAAAACTCCAAACCTTTACTAATAAGTTTTAACTTTTTATAAAACCATAAAAAAAATCCTTTTCGAAAAACGTTAATAATTATTAATTTAATCTTGTCAAAATTAACTAAAAGATTTTTATCCAGATAACTTTCATTTTTATAAAATATCTTTTTGAAAAATACTTTTAACGGGAAATTACTAATATATAATATAAACTTTATTATAACTTCGTTATTTTCTTTATAAAAATTTTTTAAAAATTATTTTATAATACTAATAAAAATAATAATTATAAATTTTTTACTTATTATAATGTAAATTCTTTTAAACTTAATATTTAATATCGAATTTTTTTCGAAATTGCTGATATTATTAATAATATTAACATTTATACCTAAATCCCAAAATAACTTATTTTTATCGTTTTTTATAAAAAAAATACATATATAAAAATATAACGTTATTTATAATTATTACTTTAATTACTTTAAAGTAATTAACTATTTATAACTTAATACGTTTAATTATTATCATAATTCCAATATAATCGGTTTTTATAATTTTAAGATATTTAATTAATTAAAACTTAATATTTTTAATCGCTTATAACCGTAACTTAAAATAATCGGTTTCTTATAATTTAAAATTTTAAATTACTTATAACTTAAAACGTTTAAAGTTATTAATTTATTTGTAATCGGTATAATTAATTATTACTATAACTTTAATTACTTTAATACTTTTATTTATTAAAACGATAATAAAATTAACTTTTTAAATTATTTTATTATACCATTATATAAAATATTAAAGTTATTATTTATTAATATAAGCGCTAAAAATTTTTCCATTTAAATAATATAAATTTTTAAACCTTTAAAAATAAATTACTTTTTATTTTATTTATTATTACGGATATTATAAAAATTATTATTTCAATTATTTTAACTATTATTACCATTACTTTAACGTTAATTACGCTTTCCTTTTTTACCTTTACCGTTTTTCTCCTTTTATAACTTAAAATAATCCTTTATTATATACCCATATTTGCCATAATTAAAATAAAATAACTCTTTATCCTTATTCCATACGGGCTTATTATCTCGGGTATTTCTTTTACCTTTTTAAACGTTATATAATTATCCGTTATTAATTTTTTTTATTAATACGATTATAAAATTCGTTATGAAAATCGTCACTTAATTATTAAAAAAAAATTTATTTACCGTAACATTAATTAAATAATTTTATATTAACTACTAACGCGGTTTTTTATAATAATAAAAAATATAATAATTTATTTTCCCGTTTTAAATTATATATTATAACTTTTTACTTCCCGGAAAAACTTTTAAAACTTAATAATATATTATACTAGGTTTTTTCCATCATAAATAACCTTATTAAACTTTTTTTAAAAAAAACTTTTACCGGAATTTACTTATTATTACGTAAATTTTCCGAAACATTTTTAATATTTTTATACCTTTCTTAATACTTATAATTAACTTCAAAAACGCCCTTTTATAAATTGTAATAATAACTTTTGTTAAACAGAACTAATTTAATTAACCTAATTTTATTTTATCCTCGTAATTAATTTTTTTTATTATAAAACTTAAAACGTTATTTTAAAATTTTTAATTAACTTAATTTACTAAATAATTTTCCTTATTTAAAAAAAATTCAAAACGTTTTTAACATAACTTATTATTTTTATTATTAAATTTCTTAAAATCCTTTTTATTAACGCTTAACTTGGTAAAATTATTTAAAATACTAAAATTATTATTAAAAAAACTATAATAATTTTTTTTTTTGGGAAAACTTTTAAACGAATTCGAAAAAAAATTATCTAAATTATTAAAATTATTACGTATTATTCCCTTTCCTTTAAATAACTTACTTTTTTCTTTTTTCGAAAATTTAAATTTTTTTATAAACCACCTTTTAAACTTTATTTCGTTATTTTTTAAAAAACTAATCTCCTTTATATTGCTTTTTAAAACGATAAATACTTTTTTAAAACTACTTATCTTAATTTTAAACGGTAAACGCTTTATAATACTTTTGGTTACATATTAATATTACGCGAATTTTTATAACTTTTAAATTATAACGTATCCAACAACTATATTATCGCATTTTCAAATCGTTTTATTATATTACCGATTTTTCGGTTTTAAAATTTTAACTTTATAACCTTATTTTCGACTTATTAATATTAATTTTTTCATATTTTAACGTTACGTTTAACACCGCTTATATTAATACCCAAAAAAATATAAAACTTATTTAAGTTATTAATAATTTATTATCTTTAAATAAAAATTTTAAATCGGTTATTTTTTTAACTATTAAAATAATTAAAACAATAAAAGAACTCTTAAAAACACCCCAAAAGCAAATTTCCTCCGTACCACCTTATTTAATATAAACTTTCGCTTTACCTTTTCCTTATTATAAAATTCTTCGTTTTAAAAAACATTACTATTATAAAAAAATTTTTACTTTAAAAAAAATAAAAATTTTAATAAATCGCTTTATTTAACAAAAAACTACCCGGAAAGTAATTACTTATTCGCTATTATTAACTACTAAACCTTTTATTAATTAAATAATTTATTTTAAAATTTCGCGCTTTTTTTATTAATTGAATTTTATAAATAATTACTTTAATATAACGTACTAAATTACTAATTACAATAATTAAATATAATAACCTAACGCAAATTATATATTAATATTAAACTAAACCGAAAACGGTTAAACCAAACTTTTATTATATACTTAAATCCATATTTAAAAAATTTTTTCCATATAAAAAATATCCTAAATTACATTTTACAACCTAACTTACTAACCATAAACACCTTAAAGCATTAACTACAGACAATTATTTTATTATTTAAATTTATTATTTAAATAAATTTTAAATAAAAATTTTAATTAATAATATTATTAATAATAAAATTAAATTAAATATTATAATTTTAACTTCCGTAAAAAAATAAAATTTAACAATACGATAAATATAAATTTTTTTACAAAATTTAATTTATAAAAAAAGATTAAATTCGAAAATATAATTAAAACTATTATTTAATTAACTGGTTAATTATTTACGATTTTTTTTTATCGTCGATAATAATTACGTTATATAGTTTTAAATACTAGCATTTAATTTTATAGTAAAATCGAAAAAAATTTTAAATATAAATTTAAATATAATAAAAAAATCTTAAAATTTAAATTAATAAATTTTATTATTTTTTTAATACCGGCTAAACAAATTACTTACATTATTTACGCGGATAATTAATTAAAATAATATAGTCAGTAAATTTATAAATTTTTATATTAGGAAAATGAGCTTAATAAAAAAAATAAATAAACTTATTATAAACTTTTAAATATTTTTAATTAGAAATATTTATTATAATTAAAATTATAAATTATTTAAAAAATTATAAAAATAAACTAAATTTTAAAAATAAAATCTTAAAAATAATTTATTAAGAAAAAATATTAACATATACGTTATATAAAATTTTATGGGAAAAAATACATAATAAAAAAAAATTAAAAAAGCGATTAAAATTAATATTATATATAAACTTAAATAAAACAATAGTCCCTATCGACGATATACCACCCGATAAATCGGTAGTACCCGGAAACCCGGATTAAAAAGTTAAAAAATTCGAAAGAATTATACGAACGGTCGAAAAATAAAGGGGTATTTAAAATAAATCCGGTACTTTATTAATAACATTATTTTTTAAATTTATTTTTATATCTTAAAAAACGGGGTTTAAAAAAAAACTAAAACCGGTTTTAATTAAATCGGTAACAAAAATGTTTATATAAATAATATTTTTAAAAATAAATATCATTTAAAAAAGAATTACATTAAAATAAGATTAGTAAAAATGTAATTAAATTAAAATTATATTTAATAAAACGTAATGAATTAAATATATCGTAATACTAATTAATATAAAAAAAAATTAATCGATATAATACGAATATATATTAAAAAATGTTTAACTAATTATATATTATATATCGAAATAATTAATTTTTTATAAGAAAAAAGGGTAATTTATGATTAATTAATACCGTTAAAAAATAAACGTTATTATTTTACGAAATATATTTATAATAATAAATTATTACGAATTTTTTACGAATTTTATTATATGTTTATTAATTTTTAATAGACTTTTTTTTTAAATATAATTAAGTTATTTTAATTTTTATTAATAAAAAATTCTCCCTTAAAAATACGTAACCGTATATACAAAAATAAATAAAATAATAAATTAATACCTTAATTTTTAAGTTTTATTAAACCGATCCCTTTCGTAGGTTTTTTTATTTTGTAATTTTTATTTATGTCGATTTGTATCGGTATTTTAAAAAAATTTCATTTCCCGAAATAACCGGGTAAATTAACTTTTATATTTTTTCTTTTTATAACTTTTTAAAATGTAAATTTTGATATTTATTAATCGGTTTTTTTTTTCCTTTTTAATAATTTTTTTATAATTGTTATATTATTTGGCATAAATTTATGGAAAAATTTATTATTATTACTTTCGCAAATTAAATTATATTTAAAAATTAAATATCGAAAGTAATTTTTTTTAAAAATATTTTTTAAATTAATAAAATTATCGATATTTTTATGCGTTTAATAGTTTTGTAAAATTTAATTATTTTAAACGACATAATTTTGTTAAAAATTTTGCCGATACGAATTACCGGTATCGTATATAAATTATTTGGTATATTAAGTTATGATAATAATAATATTTCGAAAATCGTAAAATAATCGAATTGTAAAATTAGTAAAAGTTTATAAAATTTAAATATTAACTTTTTATACGTATTTAAGGTTTATCCTTAAGTTTTACCGTATAAAGTTTAATATTTTGTAAGTTATATTATGTAATTATACCGAATTAATTAATAAGTATAAGGTTTATTAAGGTCGAAATTTATTAATAATTACGTTTTAAAAAATAAGGTTTTACGAAATTAAAATATATAATTTATTTTAAATCGTAAAAATTACCGATAAATTATCGTATTCTATAATATTATGTATAATATTTATTTTGCGAATTCTATTATATAATAATTTTTTGAATATTTAATTTAACTTAAAAAATATAATAACGTTCGTAATAATATTAAGATTATTTAAATATATTATTATATCGATAAAATTTATTAATTTGATATTTTTTTATCGTATAATTTAAAAAATTATTTATATTATAATACTTAAAATTAATTAATTATTTATTAATAATGTCGATATTAAAATATTAAAAATTCGGTACGATAATATTTAAATTATTCCCGGAATTCGACGGTTCGTTTCTAAATATATCGTTAATATAAATAAAATATTTTTTAATTATAAACTTATTAAAGTTACGATTAATATATAAAAGTTTTAATATGTTGCGAATTTACGGTTATAATCGGATTTTTTTATAATACGAATAATTATTAACTTAATATAATTAAAATTTTCAAAATGTTAAAAATAAATTTTTATAATAACGTATTAAAAGTTAAAACTTTTTTAAGGATTACCGTTTATTATTAGATACTTATTATATATTATATTATTAAGGCGGAACTTTTTATTTATTTAAAATTTTAATTAAAAATATATTATAAAAGTATTTAAGGAAAGATATACGACGGTTCCGACCTTAATTATTTTTAATTATAATTTCGGAATAAAATATTTTTATAAAACCGGATTCGTATAAAAAAGGTTTCGACAATATATTAAGTTAAATAATTAATAACGTAAAATATTTAATACGTTATAAAAATAATACATAAAAGCAAACTTAATTAAATTATACTATTATTAAATTAAAATATTAAACTGTTTTTAAAGTTTTAAGGTAATTTCGGAATTATATTTATAAAAACCGATTTACGTTAAATATTAACATTAAAATGTTAATTACTTAAATTAATAACTTTATAAACTTATTATTTTTATTTTATTAATTTAATAAATTACGTAAATTAAATTATATATTTTCGAAATTAAATATATTTTTAGTACAAATAATACGGCCGTTATTAAATTATTATAAAAACTAACCGGGTTTTTTAACGTATAAATTAATTAATAAAAAGGAAAAATTAATAATTTTATTAATTTTAATTAAAGGTTATATAGTTAAATTTTATAACCGGTATAACTTATATAAAAAAAAGTTTTTTATTAAAAATTAATTTAAAACGTTTTAAAAATACGTAAGATTTTGAATAATATTAAAATTTTTAAATTAACTTACGAACGTAATGATAAAAAAAAGGGTTATTATTAAAAGTAACGTTTTAAAATATTTTATTTAAAATAATATTTTATAACATAAAGTAAAAAAAGAAAAATAATAATCGTAAAATTATAAATAACGAATAAAAACGAAAAACGGTAATTAAATAATATTATAAAAATTATAAATATAAAAACGAAATGTAACGTACCGGCGAATAATTATTTTATATTATTAGCGCGATATATAAAGGTATATATAGAAAATAATATTCGTTTAAAAAAGTTACTAATTAACGTATTAAAAAGATTATAATTATTTAACGTTTTTAAATATCGTAATTATTTAAGTAATTAATATATAGTTTATACCAATTAATAAGGGTTATTAAAGTATTATTAAAGGTTAATATAAATTATTTAATTTTTTTAAAGTAATTATATTTTATATAATTTTATTTATAACGATTAGAAAATTTTCAAATGAATAAATATTTTATTAATACGGAATTTTATTAACATTAAAATTAATAAAAAATTTAAAAATAAAAACGAAATAACGTATTATATAAATTCGGCGGCCGTTTTTTAGCATTCCGTAATAATAAAGTTAAATAATATAATCATAATATATTAAATTAATTTAAATTAATCGGATTTTTTATTATTAAACGTTTTTATATTTTCCTTACAAATACGCGTATTATATCCGGGTTTGCCGTAAACGTTATATTTTCGTTTTTTTGCTTAAACTTTTTTACGACGATTATTTTCGGTTATTGCCAGTTATGATTATTTATTATTACCTTTTTTTATAATTATAAAATTTTATATTTCCTTTTTAATAAATAATTTTTTTTAAAAAACGTTTATTTTTAATTTTTCGGCATTTATTAAAAATATAGTTTGTTTTACGTAATAAGCCGTATTCCTTCCGAAAAAAGCGTTTTTGTATAATAATGTTAAGTTATTTCTTATTAAAAAATTAACCAATTTAATTATTTTTGTCGGTAAATTACCTTAATAATTTTTAATTTTTTTTCGTAAATAACGTTTTTGTTAAATCGTTACGTTAATATTTTTAAAAGTTTTTATAAGTAGGGAAATAACGGAATTAATAAAGATATATATAAAAACGGTTAGTATAACGTATTAAATAAATTTATGGATGGACAAATTTACCGGATAATTTTTAACATATTTTAATTACTTAATTTTAATTAATTTTTTTTAATACTAACAATATAAAACGGCTTATAAAAAAAATAAAAATAAATTTGGTTATTTAAGTTAAAAAACGAAATCCGATATTTAATTATGCGATATTTAATTTTATTTATAAAATCGCTTATTTTATTTTGTATAAACGATATACCGGTAAATCCTTTCAAGTTAATATTATTTTTAATTCGCGAAAATTAACGTTAACCGAAAAATAATCGATTATCGACTAAATTTTTAATTTAAATATATAAATATTTCCTGTCCGGTTTTAATATGTTAAAAATATGGCGAATATATTATTTATTTAACGCGCCGCGGGACGCGTTGGGGTTAAGTAAGCGTCGAATTTTGTTAAACGGTAAGAAAAACTTAAAACACGTTTAAATCGAAAAATCGATTATTAAAAAATATTATGCGAAAATCCAAAAATATTTCGTAAATAATTCGAATTTATTCGAGTTATTATCTTAAAATACGGTATTATAAAAAAGGATATTTATAATTTCGACAAAATTAGATTTTTAATAAGGTTTTTTATAATAACGGGTATAGTAATTATTAATATCGAAAAACGTAAAAAGTTTAAATAAACTTAATAAAAGAATAAAAAATAAGTTATAATTATTTAGGTTGTTAATTTCTAAAGTTAGATTATATCGTTATTTATTATTATAACGGAAAAAAATTACTTTAAAATTTAATTTCGTAATAACTTATTACTAGTAACCGGTTAGAAAATCGTATTAAGTTATAATAATTAAATAACAAACGAATTAAATTTAAAATAGGCTTAATATTTCGATTAATATATTCGAATACGTACGAAAAAATCGAAACGTTTTTTTATCTTCGACGGTTATAAAAGTTACTATTTGATAAAATTCGAAAAATATTACGCCAATTATAACATTATTATATTTTATATGCCCGTACATTTTTCGCATAAGTTCTAATTTTTTAACGTATTTTATTTTTCTTTTTTAAAACGCATTTATTCGTTATATATCAAAAACTTAATACGACGTTATTATATCTATATTACTAAAAAAAATTTCCTTGCCGGCTTTTACGACGCGTTTAAAGTTATTATAACGTCCGATAATATCAAATCCGGATTCGCCGTAATTGGTCTCATTTTATTCGATCTTAATACCGTTTTTTCCACGTTCGAAATTTTTCCAATTATGCTTACGCCGACCGTTTTCCCATTAACTTCTGCCGGTTTTATTCGTTTCCCACCTGCGAAAACCCTTAAAAATATTAAAAAAAATTACAAAATAAAAACGTTATTTGCAAAAAAGGATTAGAAATTATTAAGGTAATTCGTTAACAAAAATCGTTAAATCGGTTAATTTTTTGACAAAAAATAACTTATTATTTTTATACAAAATTGCTTTTTTTCGAAAAAAAATTACCTAATTACGCGAAATTAATTATATCTTAAGCAAACGTCGGAAGGCCAAAAATAAACGTCTCCAAAAAAAAGGGATACTTATTATATAAAAAGGATAAACTTTTTTGGCCGAAAAAGAAAAGGGTGATGGAAAAATACAACCAATAACGGCTAAAGGTAATCGTTATAAAAAGGTTACGACGAAAAAACGGAAATATGGCGTTTATAGCAAACCTGGACATAATACGCGTACTTATAATAAAGCTGTAAATACGTTTAACGAAAAAAAATCCAATTAATTTAAATAAATTTGATGTATTATAGTTAATTAATTGGAGTTTGTTATCGCGAAATGCTAAAAACCATCCGGTAAGCTTGTTTATCTGGTAAACTTATCTGGTACGTTAAACATAATTAGAACTTTTAACTCGGAAAAAACGCGATTAAAATCGAATAAAATAATCCCGTTTTTACGAATCCCAATTTAATGTTATCGGTTATTATAGTAATTTTACACGCGTTTTGGAAATTGGCGATAAAATTTTCCTTAGTAATATAAGTAACGTAACGTTATATAAAACTTTCGATATAAAACGAATAGACGCGTTTTAACGGGAAAAATAAAATACGGTAAAAATTTAAAATAAATAAAAGAAATAAAGGGATATATACAATGTAATAATATTATAATTAACGTAATATCTTTCGAATTTTATCAAATAATAATTTTTATAACCGTTAAGGATAAAAAAATATTGCCATTTTTTCGTACGCATTCGAATATATTAATCGAAATATTGGACCTATTTTAAACCTAATTTATTTGTCGTTTAGCCGTTATCGCTTATAACAACCTTTTAATGGGTAAAACTGGGTTATCGGCGAATTAACCAAAAAAATAATTTTTCCTATAAGGATAATAAAAAAAGGTAAGGTTTAATTTCGAAAGTTAATAGCTTATATTATTAAAAACTATTCCTATTTTCCTAATTAAGTTTATTTAAATTTTTTACGCTTTTTAATATTAATAATAACTATATTAATTATTATAAAAAAACTTTATTAAAAACTGTATTTCGTCGAAGTTGTAAATATTCTCCTTTATAATACCGTATTTTATAATTATAATCTAAATAAATTTAAATCACGTATAAAATAACTTTAGATTTTTGTATAACACTTTTTAATAATCTATTTTTCGATTTAAATACGTTTTAAATTTTTTTTTTTGCGTTAATAAAATTGGTTACCTAATTAATCCCGATACGTTACGTAACGCGCTACGCGAGTAACAAATTCGCCATATTTTCAGCATGTTAACACCGGATAGGAAACGCTTATGTATTTAAATTAAAAATTCGTTCGATAGTCGATTTCTTTTCGATCGGCGTTAATTTTCGCAACCTGGGGATAATATCGGTTCGAAAAACTTTACCGTTACATCGGTCCTTTAAAGTAAATATAAGAACGCCATAAATAAAATAAAGCTTTTTATAATTAAGTTTTAGGGTTCACTTTTTAATCTAAATGGTTAAGTTTATTCTAACATCTTTTATAAAACGTTCTATAATATTAGTGTGAAGAAATAGATCTTGAAAATTGAAAGGTTGAAAAGTTGAGAAAAGCGGACGACGAGCTTGTCTAGCCGACGAGCTTGTGTGGTACGTTAATCGAAATTTATAAAATATTCGAAATTAGACGAAAAGTTAGTATTATATATGTTTTTTAACGATAAGAATTCTTTAAAAAAGGATACGTCCCGATCGTTAAAAATTAAATAAAAGCGATAAATGGTATAGGTAAAAGATAAGTTAAGCTTTTACTTGAAATAATGTTCGCGGATAATATTATTATGAAGAATCACGGTTTTAATTTTTATATATTACTATACTAATAAAAAGCGTTTTAATTGAACGAAATTATAATATTAATATAAAGGATTATAATATAAAACTTTAATATGCTGGAAAAAAAAATTACGTAAAAAATTAAGTTACTAAAGAGAAAAACGAATAACGTTACTAAAATAATGAAAGTAATTATTACGTAACGCCGTAAGATTACCTAATTTATTAATTAAAAAATAAAAATAAAATAAAAATTTAACCGATAAAGGTTAATAGTTTAATATTATTATATAATATATTAACGTACCAGATTAGTAAGCTGGACACACCATTATGCTAGACACTTTTTTAACCATTCCAACTTCTTATTTTTAATCGTTTATATCTTAATACCAATATTATGGAACGCCTTATAAAAAAAGCAAGGATGAACTTAGCTATTTAAGTTAAAAAGAAAACCCGAAACTTAATTATAAAAAGCTTAATTTTATTTATAACGTCTCCTTTTTACCTTATAAACGCAATATAACAATAAACGCGCCCGAACTGATATTATTCATTTTTTGTAAAAATTAACGCCGATTAAAAAAAAGCGATTATCGATTAAATGCTTAACTTAAATACGCGAGTATTTTCTATCCGGCTTTAATATATTAAAAATATAACAAATTTATTACTTACTTAACGCGTCGTATAACGCGTTAAAGCGAATTAGGCGTCGAAATCTATTAAATGGGAAAAAATTTCTAAACGCGTTTAAATTGGTATATTGATTATTAACGGATATTTTATAAAAGTTTAATAATATTTCGTAAATAATTCGGGCTTATTCGGGTTATTATCGTAAAATACGATATTACAAAAAAAGATATTTATAATTTCGTCGAAATTAAATTTTTAATAAAGCTCTTTATAATAACGGGGATAATAATTATTAATATCGAACAACTCTTAAGGGTTATATAGGAGATATAATAAATGCCGAGATAGTTGCAAAGGATGACGTAAAAATGCTGGCAAAAGATTTATTAGTTATAAGTAACTAATTATAAGGTACGTATAATTATATAAAATGTAATTGCTTTAATTCCTTTTTATTTAAAACTTAAAAGAACTACATAGCTACTTATAGCTAAAGAATAGGTTACCTTAACTATAACCACATACCTCCTAACAAATGCCTCCTATTACTTAAAAAGATAACCGTATAACGTACGGTATTACAACTAGCTTAAGCAATTTTAACTGCTTTAAATTAAACCCTAACATTTATTACTTATCTGTAAAACTAAACCTAATCCTTTCGCGCTTTTTAATTATTTATACAGGGCGTTTTACTAAACGTCTGCAAATTATAATGAAGATTTTACTTTTTTTAACAAACGACGCGTATTTGTAATCGTTTAACCTTCAAGCCTTTTCGATAATATTTTTAATTTTATTTAATTTACGCAGGACGTTTTTTAGAGTAACCGTTTAATCGGACCTTTTTTTTTTACCTCGTTAGTAATAATAATAATTTTAGCGTAAATCGTTGTAACGGCTTTTTTAATTTTATTAACGATTTTACTGTTAATTTTGTTCTTAATAACTTAAAAAATTACGTCCGTATCGATAAAGGTAATTTTAACAGTATTAATAGTAACCTTTTTATTAAGGCGTTCCTTAATTTTGCGAACATTTTTTTATAACGCAAATATATTACTATTAAAATTATTGCTATTATTAGATATAACGGTAATTCTTGTTACCGTAATAAGTCTAACTTGGTATAGGTCTAAGCGACCTATATTTGTAAGATATAATTTAATACTGCTATTAATATAACCTTTTAAGTCGTAACATCTTATGGTTAAAATAGCCGCTTTAAGCTGTAATATGTTATCATATACCTTTTTATTTTATAGGCCGTATAAGTACGTTTTACGCCGTTTCGGATAAATCTTAAGTAAACGTATCCCGTAAAGGATTTTTATAAGGGTTTTTTAACGAAATTATCGATTTTTTTTATTTACTTCGCTAAAAAAACGGGTATTTTTGCCGTCCGTTTCGTTAGCCCTGGTATAATAAATAGCCGGGCTAATCGCTTTCTCGTTATTATTCTTCTTATCGTTCTCGTCGTCGTTAACGGAAAATAATTAAAGTAACGACTTTTTCGATTTTTTAAACGGGGAACCGGAGTTAATAAGCGAAAGTCCCCTTTTAAATTTTTAATAAACGGCTAGCTTTTTTCCTGCCGGGATTAAATTTTTAACAAAAAAAATTTTTTACTATAGTATAGTTTAATGAATATTTCGTCGTTATCGATTAACTTCTCGATCGCCTAACCTATGAGTTTACTTCTAAGGACGGTTTTACCACTACGGGTATTTTAACGTTCGTTACGTTATCGTCGATAAAATTATAAGGGGTCTAGTTATCGGAAAAGTTGTTATCCTTATTATTTAATTCATTCAAGTTATTAAGGCCACCGCATTCCTTAAAAGCGAATATATTAATGATTGTAAGTATTAATTTTTTCGTAAGAGTTTAAATAACGTTATTTATTTTAATCTTATTTTCGTTTATTATTACTATTTTATTAACCTTTTCGACGACCGGGTAATTATCCGGGTTTTTTAGGAAATTATTAAATTCCTTTTTTAATTAAGCGGGATTATCATTTATTTAAGCGGTATTTTTGCTTAAGTTCTTAATTATAACGTTTATCTTAATAATAATCGTTAAGTCGCTGAGGTTAATAATTTTTCTATTATTCTATTTATATTAATAGTCGGTTTTTATTTTTTTCGAATTAAATCTGTTTTAAAGATTTATTAATCCGTTAAATTAAACCTTTATTCGAAATTATTAAATGCCGAATTAAAATATAATGGAAATCGGTTTTGTCCGGTTTTTTCGTTAATTATTACGAACCTATTATTATGCTAAACACCTTAAAAGATATGAAAAACGGGATTTTTATCAAGTTAAACGGTAAGAATAATTAAAGGAGCGGGGTATTACTTATTTACGTAAAAATTAATTACCAATTTGGAAAAAAGGGAACGAAAGTTCTTAATAAGAAAACATTTTTAAATATTCGTATTTTTTAAGATTAACGATTGCACTTTCCGAATAAACGTAAAACTTCTTAAGGAAAGTATTAACGACTAACTGTTACTTATAATTTATAATATAATTTTTATTAAAATTTTTAAACCGAAATATATTAACGTAATAAAATATATGTAAATATTACTAAATAAAAGGAAACGTTTAAATAAACGTATATATTATCTCCCGTTAATATTTTTCCCCTTTCTAAATAAAAGATGCGATTACGTAATTATCGTCCGGCGTTTAAACGTTATTAAGGCGGATTAAACCTTTTGCCTGATATTCGGCTGGTTAATTGATTAAGTGTTTTAATTCGTATTTGGTAATTATTTTACTAACCGTAATAAGAAAGTCCTTTTTAGAACGTTTTTTATCGTTTTTAGCCGTATAACCCGTTTATTTAACGAGATATTTAACGGATAGGCTTTTTTATACTAACGAATCTTATAGTTAATAATACCGTCGATTTTTTATTTTTTTCGTTACCGTTTACCGCCGTAAAGCCCGGCTTAGACACCTCCTTATTAAATAGGTTTTTTCCTTACTTTAGCTTATAAAGTTATACTATTAAGACGACCGGGTGAATTTTCCAGTTATAAGGGAAATCCAGCTTATATACTTAATTTCCGACCTTTCGACAATTTTAGAAAATTCCGCTTAGGTTAACCTGGTAGGTGGTATCCCTAATATAACCTAAAATATACGGTCTCGTTTTTTTTTAAACTCCGTCGGAATATATTAGTTATTTTATTTTTCCTTAGTTAATATATTCGTAATATTAACTAATTAAATCGCTTTTCGCACGTAATTTTCTCTTACGATATTTATTACATTGTAAAAAATTTTTTTTTTTTTATATGTTTACCGTCGACATAGGTTAAAAACCAAATATTAATTTATTCGGTAATTTACTTATTATAATAGTCAGGGAGTTATTTAAATAGTATTACAACGCGGGTACTATATTAATCTAGGGGATGTCAAGGTCGGTAGATATATAGAAACCTATAACAATTTTAACGATTTGGTTTTTTTTCCGATAGCCCGTTTATTTAAAAATGATAAGCCGTAAAAAAAATAACTTAATTTTTAATGCGTTAAATATTTCGTTTTATAAGGCAAACGTAAACTGTAAGTTTTTATTATCAATAATTGTAATAAGTAAACCTTAATCGTAAAATTATAACATTCTTAACGTTAGGATTGGCTAATTCTTAATTATATATCGTGTATTACTTAATATTACTAAGGCTTTTTTTTAGTTTTACAAAAAATAATATATAAGTTATCCAGATTATCGTACCTTAACAACGTTTAAAAAATGCTTTTAGATATTATTTCCGGCATATCCATAGAAAAATTTATATTTATTATATAATAAAATAATTTAACCGATGGCAAAAGGACTAACTCCCTTAATACTTTATTTCGATCGGTTTACTTTTCCTGATAAATTAAGTAAAAATTAAAATATTTCGAAATTTTATAATATTTTTTTTAAGAAATAAACGTTACGTAAGCTTTTTATTAGAAGGCTTTTACTGAAATAATGTTTTTTATTATAAACGAATTTTAATACGTTTTTAACGTAGTTATAACAGATACATAATCTTTTATAACCGTTAAACCCGACGTAATAAAAACAGTTATCCTATAATTCGAAAGGTTTATATTTTTATTTTTGGCATTTACTTACCTTTATTTCTTACAATAAGATATATATACGTTTATATCGGATATCCGTACTATATCCTTTAATAATATACGTTTTAATCTTACTTATTAAAATCGGGGTAATTTAAATAGTAATATTTTCCTCCGTTAGGATATACCAAACGTTAGCATTATTCCATATATCGTTTAATTTATTTAACATAACCCGTTTTGCCGCTTTTTAGTCCGTAATTGTTATAAGAAGGCAAGATAATGTATTTACTATTACGTTTAGCTTGTTTAAGATGTGGTATATTTTCAGCTGGAATTATAAAAAGTAATTAATAATATTAATTAGCTCGAGTTAAGCTTGTTAAAATCTAACGTAATTAATAACGTATATATGATAATATTTCGTATTAGGGCGTAATTTATAAAAATATTTATTAAAAATCGGCTTAACCAATTAAGTTTTAGTAACTTTCAGCAGGCCCATAATAATGCAGCCACTTTTTTTTTAATCGATCCGTGCTTTTTTTCCGCGTTAAAAATTAACTTTAATATAAATAAGATCGGCCTGATTTCCTATTCGGATATATCTTTTCCGGGGATACTTTAACCGTTTTATTCGCCGGCTAACTGGAAAACCATAATGCCGTACGCCTTTTTGTACATATTGACTTTAAAAAGGAAAGGTTTATCTTTTTAGTGGTAATAGGTGACGTACTAAGTGTACAGGTAGGTCTGGAGTATTTCTTATACCTCTCTCTTTTTATTTATAAGGGTGAACTTTATCTTAGACGTATACGTTTGCCTCGTTTATTTTAACGCCTTAGTGAGTAAGGCTTTTAAATCTTTAAGTTTTATTAATAGCTTAGCCTTTTTGCGTTTAAGGGGCGCTGTTTTTACGGTATATTAAGCGGTTCTTTTACGTAACTATGTCGCTCTATTTAGGTAAGTTTTTAGTAGGTTAAGCGTATTAGGGAATACCAGTTTATTAAATATGTTAATACGGTCGTCTGTTTTAAAAATTCCATTGCCGTCAACGTTATAACCAAATAGGCGGATTATTAGGAAACCGACGAAAGATTTTTCCGCGTTAATATGACTTCGTGCTTTATTTAATATATTTAATATAACGTATAAATACTCCATATATTCCTTAAAGCTAATATTAAAAACGACAATATCGTTAATATAACCGCAGATAAAACGTTTATACTCGAAAAATAATCGGTCCATAAAATATTAAACAAAAGTGGGAAAGTTATAATAACTTATTAATATTACGTTAAGCCTTTCCAATTTTTAAAGAATAATAATTATTATACAGTTTCGATATTCCGTACGTATAAGTAATTAGAAAAAAGAATAAACGCGTTAAAAAAGCTAAATTATATTTTACTAATTATATTATCTATAATATCGTTTTAATCGGGCAACAATTATACATCAAATATCACTATTTTATTGAAAAATCGAACGTTAATTATTACGTAACCTTTTTCGTATTTATCGTTTACCCTTTTTTATACGCCGAAAACGAGGACTGCTATTAAAGTAATTTCATTTTAAAACGATATTGTTCTTTAAACGTATAGTATATCGTATTTCCCGTCGAGAAATTAGTAATCCTTAACGTTTAATAAGTATATCCTAATAGGTTTTAATTATTCTTACTATTTTTCGATAAAACTGATACGTATCTTATACTTTTCGGCCATAGAAATTTTGCCTTTATCCCGGAGAATGTTATAACTATTAATTAGCTAGCGTAATTTATTACTAATTATAAAGTTATAATTTGTAACGGTAACGCTATTTTTTAATTTAACTAACAAGACGTCCGTTAACTTCGTAATATTATACGAAAAGGTATAAAAGTTAAAAGTTCGTTATTTATCTCTCTTAACGTAATCCTTACTCTTTTTAGTAAAAAAATAAATTTTTTCGATTATATTAATCTATTTTTTAAGGTTAACCCGGATTTTTAATATTAATCGATATCTTTTTAATCTGTTAGTTGGGTTTCCTTATTATTAGCGTAATTATATATCGTGTTAATCTTTTTATTTTTTCGAATTAAAAATAGCTATGCTTTAAAATTATAGATAATAGCCTTTTTGAGCTAAACCTGTCAAAAGTAAGATTAAGCGCATTTAGATAGTTGGCCGTTATATATAAAAGCTAAGTTATATAATTCTTTTTATTAATTGGTTTAAAAAACTCGACGTAATTAACGTTTATAAAAGCTGTCGTTATGGTAAGGATTTCTACCATATAGGCTGCCGTAACTTTTCGTCGGGTCGGTTTTAAGGGTACCGTTTTAAATATTTCCCCTTTTATTTCCATATTAAAAATTAACCAAAAAGTGTAATTACTTTTGACGAAATTGATTTTAACCCCATACTGGAATAGAAACTCGATACCTAATAACATTTTTAATTCTAAGCCATTAATAACGTTAACCTTAAATATAAAATAATTATTAACTTATATATTTTTAATTTATCCTCGCATATAAAGATCGAATTTAATTTAGGTATCAATAAACGTCTTAAACTTAATACCTTTAACGTAAATAAAGTCGATTTTAAAAAACTTACTGTTTTTAACTTACGTAATTATTTATTTTCCGTTAATTAAAATCGTTAAATTACCGGTATTTATGCAAACGTTAAATAATCGCGCCTTAATATTAATTTTAACCTTTATTGTTAAGTACGAGGTTTTCTGCGATAATTTACTTTTTATAACTGGATTTGGGTTAACCTTAATTATTTGTTCGTCGTTAAAAATAAGGTATATATTTTTTTTTAAAAACTGGACCTTTTTAACGCGGATTTGAAAAAAATTTACTAATTATATTATTTTAAATATTACTGCTTTTCTTTATTAAATATTCCTTTTGTAAATAATGCGTAAGAAGGTTTTTTATATTATATTAGGTACCGTATCGTTAATATAAAAAATTTAATTTCTTTATTTTTACGGGTAATTCTTTGCTAGGTCTTTCGAGATATGCGAAATATATATTATTTATTACGTAATCTTTTATATATATGTATGTTTTTCGTAATCCGAATTTAATTCAGTTTTCTTTTTTAAAATAAATATAACCGTTAGCTTGTAAAATAACTTAATAATTCTTAATGTTTTTCTCGTGCTTTTATATTAGCTTTTCGTTAATAAACGTATAAGTTTATAGTAACGTTGTAATTTTTGGCCGAACTTACGGTATCGTCCAAAGCGGCGTTAAAAACTATCTCGTTCGGCTGGCTTAAACGCGTATTACGCTTTTAGCGTTAAAAATAACGTAATTTCTCACGCTATTACTTTATCGTTAAAACCTTTCCGTATAATACGATAACTTAAATTAAATTAATAAAATCTCGATAATTCTTGATTACGTTTTAAATATTTTTAACGTTAAAACCTTTTTCTATTACCGTTATCTTCATCCTATAGGCCGTATCATTTTAGTTATTTAGTTTTTCGTATAAATTGTTTTATAAAGTAATGTTCGTTTTTTAAATATTATTTAACTTAACTTTCTTGGCTTTTATTTTATTATTTACCTTAGTTAAATATACGGCTATGAAATCCCTTTTATTAGGTTAGAGGCATAACACTTAAAAAACCGGATATAAAATTTAATATAAACGTATAAGTAATTAAAAATCGGTCATATCTCCTTATACTTTAACGTATTTAAACAACTTTATTACATAAGGTTTAACTAGCATCCCTTTTTTATTATTCTTAAAGGTATACCGGTTTCGGGTTAACTAATTTTAAGCTTATTTTAACTTAATTTTAAATTATTTTAATACGACGTTTAACAAAATCGTTAAATTTAACCGAAAATAATATTTATTTGTTTCCAAATAATTATAACGCTTATTAAATTAAAACGTTATCGTAAAATAATAACAAAATTTCCTTACAAATAACGAATTTTCGATCAACCGTATTAATTTATTTTTCCACTTTTTTAATTTATAAGTATACGTCGTAATAATATATTAATTTTTAATAAAAAAATTAATTTATTATATTTAACCTTAATCACATTTAAGTAAAATACTTTAATAATTATTATATAAGTTTATAATATATTTATATTTAACCTTATAAAAGTTTAAATTTATAAGTTAACCGTTAGGCTTTAATTAGCGTACTATTTCTTTACTTTTGTAAATATAAAAGTTAAAGCTCGTATAACGCCGGCATCTTTATTAGCTAAATCGGCTAAACTAGCTTCCTTTTCCTAGACCGTATCCTAATTCGAAAGCCTGGGGTTACCTATTAAAAAAGTTAACATCTTTAACGGTTTAAACCTTAGTCTGGCCGGGGTCTCCTTTAGGGTTACAAACTCTTAAAACTCCGGCCTTCTTAACGGTTCGGGCGTAAATATTTTCGAATTTTTTAATTATTGTGGGGCCTTAGGTAAAAATACTTCTAACTCTTTAGGTCGGTTTAACGTTTTAGGTAAAAATGTTTCCGGACTTTAGGGGATTCCAATAATCCCGTTACTGCTTTTTAATTTTTTAATTTATATAAGTTTCTAAGCGTTAATTTTATCGATTATTCCAGTTTATCTAATTATCTTAGCCGTATTCCATTTGTAAGAAAGTTATCGATTTGGTCGTTTTTACGGGTAAGGGATTTGGCAGTTAAATAAGTGAGATTAAAAACGGAATCGAAAATCTTATCCTTTTTTTAATAATTTAAAAGCTTTTCCGAATATAATATAAAAATAATTCGTATACCGTAAAGAGTTATCATGTAGGCCGTCTAAATTACTTACCCTTTTTAATAACTATAAAATGCTTACGGATTTACGTTTAATAACTTACGAATTTAAACTTTAGACGATAAAAGTATATATTTATAGTATTTTTTAAAGTTTTTTTAAGATAAATATCGCTTTAGATATTAACCTATTAGGTGTTGCTTATAATCCATAATTTCCTCGAGCTGGGTAAAAAATAACAGAAAAAATAAGTGGAATTAGTTTTAAACTTAAGTAATAAGTACCACTTATTAAAAATTATATAGGAAATATAATAAATGCCGAGATAATTATAAAAAGTACTATAAAAATATTAGCAAAAGATTTACTAATTATAAGGAACTAATTATAAGGAACGTATAACTATATGAAATATAATTACTCTAATTCCTCTCTGTTTAAAACTTGAAAGAATTATACAGCTACTTAGAGCTAAAAACGGGTCACCTTAACTATAACCACATAACCTCTAACAAAAACGTAAAAAATTTAAATAAACCTAATAAAAAATAGAAAATAAGTTATAATTATTTACGTTATTAATTTCTATATAAAATTATACCGTTATTTATTATTATGGCGGGGAAAAAATCACCTTAAGTTTTAATTTCGTAATAACTTATTATTACTAACCGATTTAAAAATCGTATTAAGTAATAATAGCTAATTAACGACCGAATTAAGTTTAAAATAAATTTAATATTTCGATTAATATATCCGAATACGTACGAAAAAATCGAAATATCTTTTTATTTTCGACGGTTACGAAAACTACCATTCGATAAAAGTAGAAAAATATCACGTTAATTACGATATTATTATAATTTATATACCCATGTATTTTTCGTATAAGCTTTAACTTTTTAACGTTTTTTTAAACGCGTTTATTCGTTATATATTAAACGTTTAATATAACGTTATCATATTTACATCGTTAAAAAATTTCCTTACCGGCTTTTACGACACGTTTAAAATTACTATAATATTTAATAATATTAAATTCGGATTCGCCGTAATTAATTTCGTTTTATTCGATCTTAATACTCTTTTTTTTTAAGTTTTTAATATCTTTAGTTATACTTATACCGACCGTTTTCTTATTAACTTTCGGCGGTTTTATTTCTGCGCCTACGAAAACTCTTAAAAATATTAAAAAAAAAGACAAAATAAAAACGTTATTAATAAAGAAAAATTAGAAATTACTAGGGTAACTGGCCGACAAAAATATTTAAATCGATTAATTCTATAATAAAAAGTTGTATATTACTCTTATACGAAACCGCTTTTTTCGAGAAAAAAACGTTTAATTGCGTAAAACAAACTATGTTTTAAGCAAACGTCGAAAAACTAAAAATAAACGTTTTTAAGAAAAAGGACATTTATTATATAAAAAGGATAAACTCTTTTGACCGAAAAAAAAGGGGGTGGTGGAAAATACAACCAACAACGGTTAAAAGTAATCGTTGCAAAAAGGTTAAAACAAAAAAACGGAAATATAACATTTACGGCAAGCCCGGACATAATACGCGTACTTATAATAAAGCTGTAACGTCTCACACAAGCTCGTCGCGCATATAAGCTCGTCGCGCGTTTTATCTGCCATATTTACCATCTAACTTTAATCGTTCATTTTTTAACGCTAATAACATAAAACGGCATATAAAAGATACTAAAATAAATTTAGCTTTTTAGGCGAAAAAAACAAACCCGAAACTTAACTATAAACAGCTTTATATAATATATAACGTCTCCGAATTTACCTTAAAAGATCGAATTTATAGTAAACCTTTTCGTACAGATATTATCTCTTATTTGCGAAAATTAACGCCGACCGAAAAAAAGTCGATTATTGAACGAATTCTTAATTTAAATGCGTAAGCGTTTTTTGTCCGGCGTAAGCATGTTGAAAATATAGCGAATTTATTATTCGCGTAACGGGTTGCCGGATACGTTGGAGTTAATTAGGTAGTTAATTTTATTAAACGGTAATAAAAATTAAAAACGCGTTTAAATCGAAAAATAAATTATTAAAAAGTTTTATACGAAACTTTAAAAATATTTCGTAAGTAATTTAATTTAATACGGAATATAATTGTTAAATACGGTATTACGCTATAAAGAGAGAAAGCGCTGCTAGCGCCGCCAAATCGAGCGGAAAACGTCGCCATTTTAGGAGGCACCAGCAGCGCGGGGAAAACCCTAACAAAAGGTTAAGAGCAGGTATTATATATTTGGCCAGGTCCCTTGCGTATGGGATTACTTGTACCTGGGGTCCAGTTTCGGTCCTTTGTATTAGCGAAACGTTTAACTTCAGTATCTTTCGTCTTATTCCTGTTTTTTTATTATCCATAATAGATTTATCCCTTACCGCCCGAAATTGGTGGACCCGAATTGCCATAGTTATTTTGCTTTATATATGGCTACAATAATTTCCGTACTTTTTTCGGCCTCCTTTTAATTTAGGTCGTTCGAGATAATTGGTCTCTTTATCTCTTACCGTCGATAATCGCCTATCCGTTTCCGTTTTCCCAACCGAATAACCGCCATCTCGATCGCGCCCTTACCTGCGAACGTAGGTAGTTTGCACGAAAATTACGCCGCCTTTTTTTAACGTTTTACCGCCCGAAAGGCGCAAAACCGAACCGCAAAGTAAACGCCGAAACTTTCGGTTAAATAATATACTATTTACCGGGCGCAATTAAGC
The DNA here is from genome assembly GCA_004155935.1 of Monosporascus sp. GIB2. Lineage (NCBI taxonomy): Eukaryota > Fungi > Ascomycota > Sordariomycetes > Xylariales > Monosporascus > Monosporascus sp. GIB2. Next base: position 81,001 of record QJNV01000194.1, read on the forward strand.
AATATCCGCTTTATCAAGCTAAAATATTCCGAGGAAACCGAAATTAACGTTAACGGCATTTTTAATAAATAAAAACGATACGCGAAATTACTTTTTGAACTTTTTTTGGTAAATTCCTTATATTTTTAACCTTATCCTTATAAATATTGCGCCGATATGCAAATTAACGATTAAGAAATATTAATTAAAAATCTTAAATACGAAACGATTTAAAACTTTTTATTATATATTTACGAATATTACAAAATCAAAACTTAGGGCAACGATAAAAAATATATCCGTTAATTTTAATAATTATATATAACCGTTAACGGCCGGTATATAAACCGGGATAACGTTAAAGAAATATATAAAGTACGTATATAAAAAAGTTTATTTACTTTGGTATATCGGTATAATTAGTTAATTATTTAATCCGAATTATAAACTTTTTTAATACGTAATTAATATTATAAATACGTTTTGGTTTTTCGTTTCGGTTACCGGCCGCCGAATATCGATAATAAGCCGATATTTAACGTAAATAATTTACGGGTTATTTTACTATTTAATATCGCGTATAATACGAATTTATTCCCCGGTAAACGGTACCGTATTTAATTAACCAGTTGTTACCAAATTTTGTATTATACCGGAGCGCAATTCGTAAAATTCGTAAATAACGAACGGAAAAAACCAAAAAATAATTTTATTAAAAAGTTTTTCGGTTATAAAGTTATTTAGTTTTTTTCGTCGAACGATAACGAAAATTAAGCGCTCTTATTAAATAAAAATTTTAAATTATTTTAAAGTTACTTTTTTTAAAAAATTATAGGACGCGGCCGTTTTAAATTTTTTTATTACGAAAATATTTAAATAATAATCGTACGGCATTTTATTATTAAACGGTATATACCGGTTATAGTTATTAAGTTTATTTATTATAAAGGGATTAATAATAAACTTAAGTTATACGTTTTTGCTGTAATTTATTTATAATACCGAATAATTAAATATTATTTAAATTAATAATTTTTATTTAAATTTATTTTTTATTTTATTCCCATTAGGAAATTTTTTTTTGTACCATTTTTACGATTTTCGCCTTCGCCTTATATAATAACGTATTTAATACGCCGAACTTAATAAACGCGTTTATTATATTTAAATCGAAACCGCCGCGATTTAAATAATATATTCCGTTCCGATAGAAAATATCCAAATTAAAAATCTCGGTTTTCCATTAGTATCGCGGGGTGTCGTTTTCCAAAACCGAAGTTATGCTGTATTCCAAATTTAAAAACGATATTAATTAATAAAGTTTCGATTTAGGATACGAAAAAAGATAAACGTTTAGGTTTGCTAAAAAAAAAAGCGTTACGAATGTTACTAACGGTACGTTTCGTATTTTCCTTTTACTTAAAATAAGATAATAAAAATGGCTAATATTTATACGGATTCGGGAATTATGTTAACAAGATTTCGTTTTTAAGAAACGCGCCCGATTTTATACGTAATTAAATAATACGCTATAACTTTTAATTTGTAACGTTTTATTACGTTTATCTAAATAAAATCGTTAATTTCGATTTTTAAAACGTTTTTTTAGAGGAAAAAAAAATTAATTATTTCGATTATTCGCGTACGTAAGCCTTACGCGCGATTTTCGAGCCATTTCGGATATAATATCCGAGGAAATATAAATAAATTTCCCGCCGGATCCGGAAATTATCGAACTTGAAAAATAACGTAAGTAACTTAAGTAAGGTAAATACCAAATTAAAAGCCGTAAAAAAAAAGTAAAAATCCGAAAACTTATTAATAAAATTCGTATAAAACGTACGTAACGTAAAAGGTAAATTGTTAAAAAATACCGCGAGCATTATTTTTATAACCGTTTTACCTAGAATATTAAAAAGTAAATACGAAAAGAAAAAAAGAAAAAATATATGAAGCTTATTATCGATATTACTATCCCAAAACGCGTTAAATTAGCGGAAATTATTTGCTACTAACTTAACAATTTAACTAAAAACGAAATCTTTTAACGAAAAATTGAAATTATTAATTTTATGGTAGCTTTTTGCGATAAAAAAAATAATTAAGCGCGACCGTATCTAACGAAAGGCCAAAATCTACCTACCCGTTAAATCTAAACCGCCTAAAGTGGAAATCGAACTTATATTTAACCCCGACCGATTCCCCCTCCTTATGTAAGTAATATAATATCCCGATTATATTAATAATAAGCGACTCTTTTTTAAAAAGCGGGCCTTTATATATTGCCGTTTTATTATTATAAATAACTATTTCGATAATTATTATTTAATTAAGCGCGAACGGGCAAAATAATACGGTGAAAAAATACGGTATAAACATTTTAAATATAAAAACGTTAAATTCAAATATTTAAACCATTTCCGGAGCTATATTTAAAAAATTTATGGTATTATTTTGCGATTGTTAAAATAAGTAAAGCAAAAACGATTTCGTAAGGCAAAACATCGCCGGATGGTAAAAGCTAAGTAAAAGAACGATGGAAGGACCAAGTATTATAACTATTTCTAGCTTGCATTTTTAGTAAGGTTTTTTTTTTGCGCTACGATTTGATTTTATAAGTAGTTGGGTTTAGTTTGTATTTGATAAACTTGAGGGATACCGTATAAGGAAAGGACGTTCCCGTATTATCGACTGGCCGTAATAAACGATTACTTTAACCGTTAACATTTACGAAAAATGGAGAAAAAGCGTAAGAAATTAACGTACTGTAAGTATTTTAAGTAAAACGAAATAATAAAATTAAATTATTTGGATTATTTTAGGAATTATGTGAAAATAGTTTACGGTATTATATTTAGACGTACCCGATATTTAGCGTAATTCCTATACAAAGATTTTCAATTAAGAATATTTAAAGGTTTTATAACGAATCCGTACATCCCAGGTAAAATCTGGTTATGCTGTTTATATAAGCTTAAAAAACTTACAAATAAGGTTACGTAGATATTTAAGACGAAAATGTTTAGATTTTTAATTATTTATCTTAAAGATTAAGCATTAATACTATGTTACATTAACTTATTAAAGGTCGAAAACAATAGTAACTCGATTAAGTAACATAATCGCCAGTTGCTTTTCGACAAACCGACGGCATATTAAAGTAATAGGGGATAATAAGCTAAAAGTCGGCACGAAAAGTAGGCTTTAACGACGTCGGTTCGGAGGTTACATTTGTGTGATATATAATTAATACTTATAGGCATTTAGCCGAGGTTAAGACGATATTTTCGAGGCAGTTTATTTTCTTTTCGTCGAATTAAATGGTTAAGTACGTAAATAAGGTTCTTCATAAGTTCGAAAAAGCGCGGCCAGGTAAGGTTACTCTCCTACTTTTTATAAGGCCTATGCGAATATTTTATTTATACCACGCTTTTTATCCGTATCTTAATACTTTAATATAAGGATTTTATATCGGGCTAATGTTTTGGCGTATAATTATGCTCGCCGAATAACTTGATTTTCTGTATAGTAAACCTTACCCATATTACGGGGCTTAATATATCTTAATATACGATGAAAACTTTCTTTTGTGGGATCGGTTTATGAAGGAGAAAATTTTTAAGTATCTAAAATTCGTAAAATATAAAATCTCGTAGGAAATGTTTTTTGCGAAGTTAGCTAGGGAAAAAAAAATATCATAAGAATTATAGGCTCGTAAGATATAAAATTTCTTACGAGGTTTTGCTTACGAGATATTTCTTAAGTTTAGTCCAAATAAGGTAAAAATAAATTCTTTTACGAGATTTTCCTATAAGCTCTTATTTTATAAAAAACCCATTCTCCATCCCTTATGTCTTCCCTTAATTTTCCCCCTTTCTTTCTACTTCTTACTTTAATTTACGAAACCTTTTAAAACTTTTCCCGAAAAATTACTGCTCTGGCACCCCACTAACAGCACTTTATTTACGTTTATTTACAATATCGAAAAATAATAAACGTCCGGAATATCCCCTTACCCGTTATATCTTAAGGAATTATTGTAAACTTTTATATATTTCTTTTCATATAAGGGCTCCTTTAACCAAATATCTTATCTATTATATTTACGCAAATACGATATCTCTAATAACCCATCCTTATCTACAAGTTCGTCGATCTCAAATTAAATAGCATTTTTAATATCTATAACATATGTATAATATTATGGACGTTATTACGTTTTTCGAAGGTTTTAAAGACTTAAGGGGCCTACGACGTGACGTTCCCGTCGTACGCTAAAGCCACATAATACGTAACATCCTAGTTTCGTAGCATCCTAGCATCGGGAAAATAGGTTTTACATCTAGGATTAGATGCCTTAATACGGACCTAAGTTACGCCGTTTTAAGCCGGGATCTTGGCCTAAGTTTAGCCTAGCTTAAGCCTGATTTAATTTGTGCCCCTAATTGAGTACAGCATAAAATAAAAAATCAGCATAATTTTTTATGTATTAATCCATTTTCGCCGTAACCAAACGGTTGTTCGCTGAGAGTTTTTACGGAAAATGTCCATTTACGGCTTATAGCTTAATAACAAATGTTGATATTATTATTATTAAGGTTATATTTAATAGTACCGTTTTTTGGAGCTTTCCGCCAATTTTAAATTAATGGATTTTTGTTAATTGCTAGAAAATAAATTATTTAAAGTATTTTACATGAAAACCCTTATATTACTTTAATTTACATAAGGTATTAGTAATTCGATATAGCCGATAGGCGCAGAGTTAATTCCCGTCTAATTCATTATTATTATTAATATTGTTATTATGGTAAACAAGTAATAGAAAAGGGGAAAGGTAATATAACAAATTTAGTTATTATAGTTAGCTTTTATATTAACCTTAAAAATAATGCTGGAGTAATTATCTAATAATATAATCCCTACCGTTCGATAATTATATCTATATTATAATCCAGTTTAATATCCTTATCTCGTACGATAAATATAACGAACGAAACCGCCTTTCCAAACTTCGCGCTTTAATTATTACTCCGTATTTACAATAAGCCGGCCCCGGTAGCAGTTAAGATAGGCAGAAATTCGCCATATTTACAGACCTTATATAATGTAAGCCTTAAAAATATTTTTTATCCTAATACGTATATAGCGAATTAATAACCCTAAATAGAAATACCGCGAGGACCGTAGATATCCCTTATCCTTACTTCTGAGTTTTGTATACGGTAGCGTATAGCACGCCGACCGTGATCGTTATAGCGAACAAATTTAGAAGTACGTAGACAACTGCCGTCTTTCGTGCGCCTTTGACGATATGAAGGCCCCACCCTGAAACGAAGGTTTTAACCTCGGGGGTGTCGTGTATGCTTCCATATTTCTTCGGGAAGCGCTTAAACCAAATGGACTGGGGATGACGTTGTGGGTTAGGGCAAGTACCGTCCCGTTGCGCGTGATCGAGATAGTGGTAAAAGTTGTTAAATTTTATCGGGGGCAGAGGGTTTATGGGATATTCGTGATACGTATAACGTTTGCTTTTAACTTTTTCGACCGGTGGTACGACGTAGGGTTTTTCGTAGATGTCGACTAGATCTGGCTGTCCAGAAGGAAGCCCGAATTGCCGTTGCGATTAGTAAATGTGGTTCTTAGGGAAAAAAAGGATAAACTAGATTATGGGCCTGTATTTTTACCCAGTAAACATCAATCGGCTTCTTAAAGATTTTTCGCAGTTTGTTTTACCAGTCCGACCGAAACCTGAGCAGATAATATTCCCGTCATATTTCGTTAAAAAGCATTTTATTATTAAAATAATTCTTTATTTTGATTTCGCCTAGATATATTAGATGCTTGCTAGTATTAATGCATAGCTTTATGTAGTTTTATTTCGGCCTTTTATTAGGTTGTTTTGAGCTGTAGTTACTTTTTTGCGAATCGTTGCTAACAGCAGATTTTTCATAGGTATTGCCGTTCGAGTCGGCTGGCCCGGCCCTCGTATTAAGGCCTGATACCTGGTATCTCCTAGGGTTATGTACGGGTTAAAACTTTATTACCATCTTCGAAAACGACTGCAACGTGGTAAGCTTGGTTTAAGAAATACTGGGCTCTTATATCGACTAAAGTTTAGAGACGAGTTTCTGGACCGCCTTAAGTTTCGAATCTTCGAAATCGCCGTATTAAATACTCTCGCAAAACTGGATGCGATCCCGAATATCGTTAGATATGTTGATAAATAGTTTTCGGGGGTGATAGGACGAGAGAAAAAAAACTGGAAAAAGGGGGAAGAAAGGAAGTGATGTTGGACTTACACATTTTTACTTAATGCGACTATCGCTAGGTTGGAATCTGGGTTGTATTAGTCGCTAAAGTTGTAAAATGTACCATTCCCACCAGCTTGAAACGAAAACAGGCACAACGTTGATGTCGGCTCCCCTTCTAAGGAGCATTCTTACGATCTCTTCCCGGGATAAAGCGGCCTAGAGCGCATTGCCGTAGTGATTACCTTAAGCGTTAACGTCGGCTCCCTTCTTAATAAGCATCTTTACGATTTCTATATATCTTTCAGCCAAAGCGGCCTGGAGCGTATTGCCGTAAAAACCACCTTGAGCATTAACGTCGGCTCCCTTTTCAACGAGTATCCTTACGATCTCTATATATCCTTTAGACGAAGCGGCCCGGAGCGTATTACCGTACTCGCCACCCTGAGCGTTAACGTCGGCTCCTTTCTTAACGAGTATTTTTACGATCTTTATATATTTTCGGAATGAAATAGCTTGGAGCGTATTGCCGTAATAACCACTTTAAGCATTAACGTCGGCTCCCTTCTCAATAATCATTCTTACGATCTTTGTGTGTTCTCGGAATAAAGCGGTTTGGAACGTATTGCCGTATTCGCCACCTTAAGCGTTAATGTTAGGCCCCGTCTTAAGTAAAGCCCTAACCAGATTTTAATATCCACGAAGCGATAATACGTAAAAAAGTTCTGCATCCATATTTCGTTCCAAGTATGAATGCCCACCAGAAATGTTAAGAAATGTTTTCCACTACTTAAACCAGTTGTTTCGCATTCGTAACCACTATATAATAATCTCTCGCATCACACCTCCTAATAGCGCTTTTTCCGCGTGATCGAATATGTAACTCGCAGCATACCTTAAAAAGGGGTAGTTATCGTTTAACGCCTTCATATCTTTGGTTGTTAATAAGGTATCCACCTGCTCGATATATGACCTGCAGCAAGCCCACAACCGACCGTGGCTGGCGCTGATAGGGTCTGGCTCCAGCGTCTAGTCCAGCGTCTGCAGCCTCTTGTTTCGGAGAAGGAAGTTGTTAACCGACTGATGAATAAATTGCACCGACGCCGCCCGCCCTTTTCGAACCTCGATGAGGCCCTTGGATAAGCTTGTGATGCGTTTCTGGACGTTCTTGCTGGTGAAAATTGATCGGTTCAATGGCTCTAGGTTTTCCGGAGCCGCCTTTGCTACCGTGGCGACGAGCTTTTCAGGCTTTAACGGCCGCCAACAAGATAATACCCATTAAAGCATAAGTATCGTTTTAGGCTTATTTAGATCCTTTTTGTTTAGCAAAATACTAAACACCTCCTTAAAGTTATTCGGCACCTCGTCCAGTATCTTTTGCATAATTTTAAAACGGCTTTTATCGTATACTTGGTTAAATATAGCAACAACGAGTATAACCTATATAAAAATACTAAACGCCTTATGGCGAATCTTAGTTTTAATTTTATAACGAATTAAAGGGTCGATTTTGTTATTTCGTATTAATATCCCCCTTATATATATGTTTATGTTTTTGCTGTGGTTTTCGCTTTTTTTTACGGTTAGCTCAAATTTCCTTTTTATGCTGATATGCGGATAATGGCGGCTAGAAAGGCAAATACTGAAAGTAGGACAAACGTCGAAGGCGTTAATACTTAGCTTCTCGAGAAACTCGACGACGGTTCGTACGTTTTTCTCGTTATATTCGTCCAAGGCATTAATAAGAAGTAAAAAAGGCCTCGATTTCTACTGCTTGATTTCTAAAAGTATGAATTCCTTTAGTTGTCCTTATTACCATACCCACTCCATTTCCCTATATATCTTTTACTTTTTGCGGAAAATAGGGACGAAATATTCGTATAGCGTAAAGTTTTTATCGAAAAGCTGGTATAAAATTAACCGTAACATACCTAGCGGAATCTTCTTGAAGCTGCTGCCTCGAACGTTGAAAAAATACGCCGCGATCAGGTAATTGCCAAACACCTTCTGGCAATAGCGCAAAATATATTTTATCAACGTCGACTTTCCCGCTCCCGGCTTACCCTTGATCCAGAGCATTTTTTTGTAGGTGGGTAGGTCGATGCGGCCCCGCCACTTCCGGAACTCGGGGGTATAGAATAGCCATTCGTATGTATGCGGATGGGCAGGGGCTATATCGTGCTGCCGAGCGTCGATATTGGGAAAACTGAGAGAGCGGAGGCAGTTTATAACTATTAGTCGTTTGCTTTCAAATGGAATCTCTTAAGGACGTTTTTAAATAAAAGTCTAACGAGAAATCCGTATTAACCTTCCTTTTCCTCCTGGAGCCTAGCTTCCTTTTCCTTCTGGAACCTAACTTCCTTTTCCTCCTGGAACCTTCTTGCTTTATCGGCCTGCTGGTTTATAAAGGGATTAACTGTTGCTAATTAGCGATTGGCGGCTAGATATATATTTCGCGGATATTATAGCCCATACCCCCATAGAAATTACTTTTAATAAATAGCTGGCCTGGGCCGTTGTTGTTGCTTTAAGTCCCGTTGCCGGTCTGGATATTCTGGGCGCCAGCGCCGTAGTAATTGACGGAGGGGATTTGCAATAAGTCCGGCGGTAACGGCGAAGCCATAGCCGTTGGTGCTTTACCCGCGTAAGTAAGGCCAATATTATGGTCGGGCGTAACATAAAATGGTTCGCGGTTTTGACGACGAAATAATTAAGGTCGGATGTTATTAATAAAGCGATTATCGAAAGTGCAAAATTTTGGATTAGGTAAGCTTTTATTAACTTTGGAAATGGATAGAAACCCCGTAAGAAATAATGGCGTTTATTGGGAGGCTTTTATTAGATGGCCGAAGGTAGCTTACTTCGTTCGTTTTCGTTAATAACTTACGGAAGCCGCCAGCTGCGACTGATTTAAATGGTATTTTTTTATTAGATGCTGGTAGGTTCGCATAGGGTTTAGCAGTAACCTATATTTGGATATGCGAATACCTGGACCTCCCGCAAAGCTTTCGGCCTCTTTTTACGACTCCGGCCTTTTTGATCGATTAAGTATGGGTTAAACGGGTGCGGAAAAGGTTTGATTAATATTAGGTCGCTACGGCCAGGCCGCAACATAGTCAGGTAAAGGCATGGGTTAAGATAAAAGTTATAAAATGGGTAAAATGTACCTCGCCAACCGTCTATAAACCGGATTATTAGGTTTTAACATTTATTTAAACCCTATAAACCAAAGCCTGTTAATTTTCTGCATAATACATAAAATTATTATTACGACCTAAAAAAACGCGATACGTTATTAAGTTATTTTTCACTCCGTTTTAATAATTACCATTTATTTAAGCGGTAACCTACGCATTTACGGCTTAATACAAGCTCTTAACGCCTAAATTATAGGGCCGGGATAAATCGTTAAATTCGTAATTATAATAATATTGCGTTTCCGAGATACGTTATTTCTTTCGCAATTAATTTTTTAGCTCCATACGACTTTTTTGCTTGCGTATTTATTCTTTGGTTAATAACGCTTATAGTTAACGCATCCAGTTTTTCCACTAATTCCGTAATAATATCCGGCATTGCGGCATAGGCGGATAACTTTCTTTAGCCCAACTCCTAAAAGTTGGGTATTTTACTTGAGGCGATATATAAAATTTAAGTCGAGAAATTATTCGTATTGTTATAACAAATAAAAATACTTAGGAAAAAAGTACCATAATAATTATTAAATAAATATGCCAGATTTATTAATTTTTAAGTTATTATTTATAAAAACGGTTTGTCGCGGGGGTACCGATAAGCGCGTTCCAATTTAGGGTTACGAAAATTAGGGACCGATTGCTTAAAAAATAATTACTTACGATATTATTTACAGCTTAAGTAACTTTTTATTAAATGCGATCTAAAGATCGGGATATTAATTAATTATGGGGCAAATAGTTGTTATAAGCGATATGGCGGGTATTAAGATAATATCGGTATTCGGCGTTATGTGGCGGAGGCCTAGGCCGGAACGTTTTTCGGTTTATAACTTGTTACGGTATTAAATCCATAAAACGTCCCGTAAATGAATTGCTGGCCTGGGCCGTTATTATTATTTTAAGTTCCGTTGCCGGTATTAATATTTTAAAGGCCCGACCCAAAATAGTTAATACCTAAAGCCTGGTTTTTATCCTATAACGAAAGTAAGATTACCGATATTTTTTTTATAATTTTAATTAATACCCTAAGTTGTGATTTAGCCGTTACCCTTATCTCGTTATCCACTATTAGTAAAAGCTTTACGTCTTTTATTATGCCTTCCATAAAGGTTTCCACGCGATTCCTCTTACCCATTTTACGTACGGCCTCACGATAACGTTTTATTTTTTACGCGGCGGCAAACGTTACGATTATCAAAAATAACTTCTTTAAGCGAGTAACTTTGCCCTTATATTCCTCCAGGCTAGGCTTTATCTTTGCGTAGGCGCCGTCATTTTTTCTCTGCCGTATTTGTTTTTAAGCAATTTCGAATGCGTCGTAAATAACTTATAAATATTTGGCTACTTCTTAGAACGTAGGTAGAAAGCTTTTTACGTTATTAACGTCGCTATGGACTTCTTCGATATTTTTAAAACTCCAGATCGTGGTTTTGGCTAAGGAAAAAACTTGAATAATTTTAAAGCCTGGCATATTGAAATATTAAACGAAAACCGAAATTGTATTAAATCGGTTAGGAAGGTTCCGTATGTAATAACCTGCTTAATTAATATTCGCATTTTATAAGGTGAAATATTATTTTTGTTAGTAATAATACTAGATTAACTAGATATAACGAAATCGGTTTAAATATTTAAAATAACCAGAAAATTCATATTATAATTATGAAAAATATCTTTTATCTATTAAAGATATAAGGTATTTTAAAAACTATACGTTTTATTTTAAAGATATAAAAATTACCAAAATTAATTTTTAGGCGGATAAATAGTAAAATAGTAGGAAAACGTATTAAGGTGCGGAAATATTAACAAATTGCCGATTAAAAATCGCGTATGTATTTTTTAAAATATTTGCAATATGTAATTATTAAAAGAACCCGTTAATTCTTGCCGTATACGAGTTTTTTTACTTTTAAATTAGTGTTTTACGGTCGGATCCCCGTAAGTTAATTAAAATAAGGTTATTTTGATATTTTCGTTTTTTATTGGTATTATGCCTTACTAAGTATACGTAAGTAATTTAAAATAATAATCGACTAATTTTATGTCAGCTTTTTCGTAATTTAAGGTTTAGGAATTATAATACGGGTTTTATAATTTTCGTTTATTTTATAAGTAAAGTATTATTCCGTTAAGTAAAAAACCGGTTTAACCGAAATTATTATAAGGTTAATTATGCCATAAACCGTAATCCCGAATTTATTAAATATGTTTGGTGCTAAAATTATTAATTTTATTTCCGGCATAATCGGGATTCTTAACGTAACCGTACAGGTTTATAACGTTATTATTAACGTTTTAGGTTTTTTAAAAACTTTTCGTAATATAGCTTAACGGTTTTTTTTTATTAAAAAAACCTTCCGAATTATTTCGGAAAATTTAAATATTAATAATTTAAACGACCGGTTTCATAAGATAATAAAATTTATAATAAATAGTTATAAGGATAAAGTTATACACTTAAAAGAAATATTTCGAAAAGTTATCTTATAAGCTAACGTCCTAAAAATAAAACGATATTTTCTCGCCGATTATACGTTAAATAAAAGAAACCGAGTGGAAATGTTTATAAAAAGTATCTTAAAAAATATATAACTTTTGGCGGGTAATTATATAATAAAATTAGTTATAAAATTAAAATTTAAAAAATTAGTAAAAGTAATAAAAAAAATATCGGTTATTTTATTATCGTTACCTGCTAATATTTTAAATCTAGGTATTAATAATTTCGGATCCGGCCTTTAAAATGTTAATATTAATAATAAGATTTAAAATAATAATAACGGCTTAGGCTAGTAATTTATCGGCGGCACCTTTTTTGAAGTTTTATATTTTTCTTAAATAATTTAATAAGAATTAATTTATTTATCGGCTTTTTTCCTAATTAATAAATCGCTTAATTAGTTTTTATCCTGTATAAAAATTACGTATTATGATAACCTAATTTTTCTATCGAAGATTTGGCCGATAAATTCCTTATATGCCTTGAAATTTATTTCGCAAGCCAGATTTCCGTCCGACCTGGTTCCGGTAGTAACAAATATTTATTATTTAATAAAGGAGAAAAGCTTTATAAAACGTAATAATTATTTTCTCGTGAATTAATCCGAAAAATTCGTTCTTAATTACGTTTTTATCTTTATTTAGGAGATGTTCGATTAGGGCGTAATATTAATTTATTTTCGAAATAACATAATTAATGCCCGTAAGATTCGATTTCGTTACTCTCCCGGGATTCGAAAGGATCTAAACGGGTGGGACGGAAGGTAAAATATATATCTTCGCAATATGGTCGGAAAAGATTTTCGAAATCGCTTAGGTAGTAAACGCCGTAACCAGCTAATAAGGCTCGGCGCTCGCTGGAGCCACCTGGGCCCCGTTTTTTATGCATAACCCTTTATAAATGTAATTACTTAATTATGTAACTAATAATTAACTAAGCCACACATAAGCTAAGGCGGCGGACGCGCTATACCGGATTAGTCGAACGCCCTACGTCGATGTAAAACCTATAACCACCTGTCACGGCCTTGTCCACCGTAGACAGCTCCAGTACATATACAGCTGTAGCACTAAAAATGATTGCCAAGAATTGCGATCATTCCACCGATCTTTTGCCCTGGTGGCGGGATGGCTAAGGTGCAGCCGTAACATTAAAGGGGTATGTCGGTTAGCAGGGGTGTGTTAGCACCCCATATACTGAAGAATCCCTCTGATCGGAACATATATGTTCCGGGACTAGATCACCTTAAAGTGCAGTGCGCGTTCTAGAGCACCTGCAACTAGTTACCGAATACAACAACAACTGATGTCCCTTATATCTGACAGGAATCGTCCGTTTTGCATTTCTCTGTCGCGTACCATCTGATTTGCTTCAGACCGCATTTGCCTAACTATCCTTCAATTTATGTCGCTTTTTAGCTTCAATATGCGCTATCTGCTTGCGGATTAAATACAGGCGCTCCTTTAAGTATTCCATCAAATGCAAGGGTAGATTTCTATCAACCTAAATTTACGTTGGTGTAAGGAGGGGATTGCGGCTCGAGGACCAAAGTTTAAGATCTTTGGTGGCTCTAAGCCGACCAAAGGAGTGGTGTTGTCTCGAAATAGTAGTTATTTTCATGTTAGTATTTAAGGTATACTACACTGTTTACGATGGTGCCGGCAATGAGCCCTGTGATGCATGCAGCCCTTGGGCCTTGGATGGGCTATGACAAGGAATACCAACTACGTTCTCAAAGAAAACTCACACGTCCTCTCAAAGTCACTTTCATAAGCGAACTGCCACCTGGTATAAAAAGTGAAGACTGTCCGGATTCTGGAAATAAAATGCCCGGTAAGAAAAGATCGAGATTTTCGAGTGGTTCTCTGCAGCGCATTCATCAAGATGTTCTGATACAAAATGGCAGCAGCGGATGGCTCGGGCCTCCCATGCAGGCACTGTTTGGGGCACCTCAGTAAGCGACAGTGCTAAAATGTTATATTGTAGCGTAGGTAACTGGGATAAGAGGGACGGGATAACGACAGGGCCTTTCCGAGAGATTCTCTTATGGCGAAGAATATATCGCCTTAATTGGCCAAAAGGGTGAATCCGTTAATTCGGTAACGTTTCTATAAACGTTAAATTCTGCCCTTGAATCAAGGCTTGAAGGTCATATGTAGCGGGCTACCAGCCACTTGACAGGCGCTACCAGGTGTTCCCAACAACTAATGTATCGGTAGCATCACTCTCGGTGGGGGCGGTAATGAAGCCTCTCTTCCGGCAGCAATACCCACCCAGAGCGAACGTTATGGCCTATAGCGGATCACGGCCCACTAGGTTGCGAGCGGGTCTTATGCAGGAACAAGAAGAGATTACATTCCTGCGGTACGACTGTGTGCTGCACAGGGAGTGGAGCAGTGCACGGAGAGCGGACGGATTCGTTTCCACAGCACGCCTCAGAATGCTACCAAGGATCCCATGATTCTATGAATCTGCGAGGGGCGGACCGGATGAAGATGACAGAGATGACGGGTTGCAGTGCAGAGTAGATAGCATGATCGTGGAATTCATGCCCGTACGTGCAGCAGCGAAATCCATAGTCTCGGTGTTGAATGGTCTGTCACGGGGGGCTTATTACGGTAGTAGACTAGCAGTGGACGGATGAGTGGCCGCAAAAGCGGGAATGAGCATTGTTCCTGTGGCTTTTCAAGTCGAAACCACCCGTCATGAACCCCTCGACTGGTATAATGATCGACCGCGGGGTTTTTGACAACTTCAACCGCAGAGACCATCCAATGAGCGCTAGACTCCAGGGCGGACCATCCCTACCTATTACCCACAATACAACATAGAGCGCAATATTGCCTGAAAATCCTTCGATCCAGCAGCACAGAGCCAAGATTTATCATGCATATTGTTGCTATACTCCGTACGCATACACGTCTCACGCAGGATCACACTAGGGAACTTCATTATAAGAGAAAACAGTATAGTCTGAAGTCGCTTTGCGAAGAGATGATCTGCTCTCAAGATGGGAGGAAGTTCCCAGCTTTGGTGCAAAATGAATCCACTGAAGCGTCTCCATCGAGTTCAATTAAGCTTAACAATAAGGTTTCACCCGTACCCAGCGCTAGCTACCCCAGGGGCCACGAAAGGTACCCAGTAAACAATTACCTATCTGCGGCGGCTTCCAGGGGTTTCCCGTGAAGCGCGGCGAACCACATACACAGAGCTTAGGTGGGACTGCTACGGGCATCTCCCAAAGCGGCCCCTACTGAGCTACCATTTTGGCCGGATAGGGGTATACAGACGAAAATGGCTTAAATTGTCAAGCTGGAGCCGGAGCTGAGACCTGCATGCATGTGCGGATGAAGTGACTCGTAATTCAACACCTCGTTTGAGAGCGTGGTTGATTTATGGATTGTAGGAGGAGGGGGTGGGCAATCCAGTTAATGATGGGGGTTGTTGGTGAATTGCGGACAGGGGTTGAAGGGGCTTGATAGAGCTAAGCTTTCTTCCTCGTAATCTACCATCCGTACTATCGGGCGGCAGTCGGCTAGTATCACACCCGTACGACATATGGAGCACAAGTGAAATCCCGGACTTAGCGTGATGAGCGGCTTAATGCCTAATGCCTTTAAGTTGCAGAAGAAGGGTTACTAAGAAGAGAGCGTACACTTGCGCAGTTCAACTGTTTCTCCACTATATATCAACTGAGCGACAATTACAGCAGGCCAGAGTGCCAACAGGTAGATAAGATAGGGGATGAGAGATCCGCCGATGTGCATTGGCGAGTCCTGATTTCCCGTACTTTACCATAAAATACAGGATTAGCCGGATCGGACTCCAGCGGAATGTAACCATGCCACCCCAACGAGTGCTTGCATCTGCATGTCTGGGGGGGTAGTCAGCTTGAGGCAGAAAGGGTAACCCTTTGTCGGTAGCTTTCCTTGGCTTCCTGAACACGCAGATGTTCATCCACGATGAGATATAAATACAGCAAATACAGACGTGCCCCTTCCAACAGTGTTCCAGTCAAGCACATACTCTCGTTTTACCATTTCTCATCATCCCGCCAGGGATTAATATAGGAGGAAGCCCTTTCGCAAGATAAGGCACCTAATAGGCTGAAACCAACTGTCTTTAACTAGGTCGCTGCGCACTCTTTTTATCCTATTCGATCCCGAAAGATGCTGCGTTCTCTCGCTTTATTCGCCCTCGGGGTTAGTAAGGTAGCTTATGCTGCCGTTATCGATCAGGAAAGGGACCAGGGCATCCCGGATACTGGCCTAGACACTGGCCCCTGGACGGCCGGCCAGGTTCCCCCTATTGCGCAAATGATAACAGTCAACGATTTTCAAATCGCAGCAAAGAATTCGATGAGGGCACGAGACTATGCGTATTTTCGCACTGGAGTCTTGGACGAGACCAGTAAGCCTCTAGCCAAACCACATCTCGCCTGGACCCATCTAACGAGCATCGACATCAGCCTATGTCAACAACCTTAATATCTGGAAGAAGATTCGTCTTAATGGTTTCCACTTCTCCGACGTGTCTGACGTAAACTTGGCGTATGTTGCAATACCTTGAGTCTTTCTTGGGCCGATTTACCTCGCTTTACCCACGTTAATCTATCGTACAGCACTACGATTCTGGGTTACGAATTCTCAGCGCCATTCTTCTTAGCTCCGGCCGCGAGTGCTGGACGTGCGCATCCTGACGCCGAGGCCAGTATCATCAGGGCTGCCGGTAAGGCTGGTATTCTGTATGTGCCTTCAATCTCATCCACCCTCGATATCGAGCAGAAAGCCGCCGCCGCGGTGGATGGTCAGGTCATGTTCCATCAGGAATACATCTGGGCGAACGATACCCGCCTGCAGGACGAGCTGGCCCGCATCGAGGCCGGCGGCTTCAGGGCCCTGTTCCTCACCGTGGACAACAGGGGCGTCGTGGGCGTGCGGAGCCGGTACCAGCGCTTCTCGAATAGTGGCGACTCGGCGCACAGCTCCACGTTCACCATCGAGGCCTTGAACCACCTGCGCACGTTGACGGACCTGCCCATCGTGCCCAAGGGCCTGACGACGGCGCACGACGTCAAGCTCTGCGCAGAGCTCGGCTTCCCCGCCGTCTACCTGTCGAACCACGGCGGCCGGCAGGTCGACGGGGTGCCCACGGCTGTCGAAATCCTGCTCGACCTACACCAGCAGTACCCCGAGGTGTTCGACCAGATCGAGGTCTACGCCGACGGCGGCGTGCGCCGCAGTACGCACATCCTGGCGCTTCTGGCGCTGGGCGTACGCGCCGTCGGCATGGGCCGCCCCCCCATCTTCGCCAACGTCTTCGGCGAGGCTGGGGTCACGCGCCTCATTGACATCCTGCGCCAGGAGATGATCACCGAGATGATGAACCTGGGCCAGGCCGACGTCAACCACTGGTTCGGCAACACCACCTTCATCAACACGCGCCAGATCGAGCTCGAATACTTCGGCGCCCCCTTCACCGTCCCCACGAGCAGGACGCCCTTCGTGCATCCTTCCCCGCCCGGCGGCAGCGGAGTCCCTTCTAACGCGACTGCGAAGCGCGGCACCATGTATATGAATATGGATTAAGGATCAGGACCATCTGGTGGCTTAATGTTCTTGTATACCTACATTTTGGCACATCTTTCTGTGGTAATTCCGGGCAGCTCGATATGACAAGGTTCATACTTTCCTAATATCTCCTTACATTTCGGCCAGGGGCGTCAACGATATCTTTATGAGCCGTGCGAATGCACTTGCTGGGTTTGGACGACAATATTAAACGAGAACACTATTATGTGGGCCTTTATGTTTTGGGCAGTAGTTGCTTGATGTTGACGGTTAATGGCTACTGGGTCAAGTCCATACCTACAGATAACAATACCGAGAACAAGCCTTACATCTTCTGGTCTCTCCTAACCGTATACCCTACCTAGTGCCCAATGTGAATATGGCGTATTACGAGCACAGATATGCAGACCCGCTCTCTCCTTTTAGGCCACGTTAAGATTAGAGACTATGGAGTTACTTGAAAGGTTGAAATGGGGAAAGGCTGCTGTTCAGATTATAGTATAAACAATGATAGTATCCTGTTGTTTCTACGTTTCTATTGTAGGATCTGTCTTCCCCTATTTCTAGCTCCTGTTTACTTTCATGTCAGAGCTCGTTTAGCCCGCCAGATATAAGACCGCGCAGCCATGTGTGATATGCGGGTCTATATGTCGGCGAGGGGTTGGGCGTTGCTTCAGCTTGCCTTGACCATGAGACATAGTAGAAACCCTTTGACAATCCTTAACTTGAAGGAGACGTTAGTCGACAAGGTAAATGAGGAGGCTATTTACGGAAGTCCATTGACGCTATGCAGCTCCAAGAGAGATAGAATAAGAGAAAGGCATGCCACATTTCCCCGGGCCTTAACTGACGAGAATAAACCATACATTGCTCCCAGTGTAGCCGTAACTGCCGTAAGTTGGGTGGGGCAAAACTTGGCATGCGAATGATGAGTTCTGAAGACTGATTGATGGTATTATATATCACCTAAACCCATCCGTAACATCTTACTATATGACAGCCCAGCAATACGCTACGACAGGGCCAGGATGCGGAGTCAATAGCGGTTACCTCATCAGCATCAACAATTTTTCATACCTACCGCATAGATAGGGATAGGAGGGGTTAGGCGCCTAAAGAGGTAATACCCCTACCTATAGGTTTTAGTATACCGGCCCCTTTGGGGTCCCGTATCATGCAGGTATCTTTTAAGACCGTGACATGCCCCGCTGAAGCATATTTATAACTAAGGAGAGGAGTTGTTGGATTGTTTTAAGGAAGAAAACGAATCAGGCAGCTCTAGGTGATAAGCGCCCCAAGTGCCGAAAAGCAAAAGCGAGAAGATATTTAACGGCTGGAGTCGGCACCAGGTGGTGCTATCATATGACGCCACACGACACCCTATATACCGGTTAATGCTGATGCTTTAAGCAGCTACAAAACTCGGAGATTAAGATGTGCCAAGGACAGTCCGAAAATTACAAATTGATATTGATGTATTAGTAAGACATATTTGTACAATAAAATTTGCATCGCGAAAATATCCTTGCCGTTCCTGGGTTAATGAAGAATATGGTTCAATGGCAGCGCTAAAGGGTTATGGCATCGCATAACACCTTCAAGTGGATGAGTATTTTATAGGCTTTTACTAGAGACAAGCTGCATTAAAGATTAGCGTAACCCGAAAAAGGAAATCCTTCTATCAGCCGTTCGCTAGACTCTGTAAGCGCGCGAATCCCGGCTCCCTGAATTACATAACCAATTCCAGGAATCCACCCCTTTTTAATCTCGGATATCTCCCCAGCTGCGGACAAGCAAGCTATTTCAAAACCGGCCTGTACATTTCCGCGTCAAAAAAGTCTCCCCGCACGAACTGAACGGGCCGCACACATGCTACGAGGCGCCGGCAATGGCGGCACGGAGTTATGAGGTCGTAGTGCATATCTTAAGAGTCCAGCCCGCTCGAACCCAACCCGGAAACTTCCAGGTCGAGAAAAGGGGGGAAGTGGCCA
The DNA here is from genome assembly GCA_004155935.1 of Monosporascus sp. GIB2. NCBI lineage: Eukaryota > Fungi > Ascomycota > Sordariomycetes > Xylariales > Monosporascus > Monosporascus sp. GIB2. Next base: position 100,492 of record QJNV01000194.1, read on the forward strand.
CCAATCCTCGACGTCCACTGCAGAGAGAAGTGCCCGGGGATCGCAATAGGTATGTCCCACAGAACCGGCAGCGGGGGGGCTACGCCTCGGAACCGGGGACACAGACGTGGGTGGCATTGGTAACCCCCAGTGGGGGGTTCCGCCCCGTCTGGGGTAAGGCCTGGAACAGATGCAACCTCACTCCAAAAATAACGACGATCCCTGATATGAATGAAACGCTGGGGTTTACTTGGCCTCGCGTATATGTACTCTGTCCAGACCACTCCAATACTATTCTGCGACTCGCGGCACATCGGCCAGGGACCCGGGCTTGGCTGTGGATGTTCCTGGTATGTCACGATCGTCAAACCAGGCACCTGATTACTTTTTCTTTTACTGCGCTCTGAACAGAGCTTTGTGACAGGGCACTAAGAAACAGACGTAGATGCTGGCATGCCCGTTCCATTAAATTCCATTTCTTACTGACCTCCCTTTCCCAGCCCTGAGATCAGAAGTGCTATGGATGGGTATACTAGGTACAAATGCATTTTGTAAAACGCTCGCTTGCTAAACCGCAGACGTCGGGCCTCTTTGCTTAATCCCGAAACAGACGATATAAAGGGACGGCTATCATCGAGGGACTCTGTCCCCTTCGGGTGTGAATGTAGCACTACGGCCACACTCAAAAACCCCGGAGCGCTCAAGACCCCCGAAGATGAAGCCGAGAAACATTAAACAGCCGAGCTAGTCGGCGTGCGTTGCCTGCACAAAGGGGATGTGGCGTAGTATTCTTTCTAATCGTGTGATTGACCGTGTAAATGCGTCACTTGACCGCCATGCAAGCTCCGCTCGTAGAAGGATAGAGAAACAACTGGGGCATTGTCCGGTCGTCAAATTCGTAGAATCGTCAGGGGTTCCCGAATGAGTTTTCGTATTCCCCTAGTACAAGAGGCCCGTTCATTAGATGATATTCGCGATGCTGATCCTCTCCGCGTTTCGGGGCCCGGAGCCTGCTCCCGGAGCGGGACTGTTCCCGCTGCTCCCAGGCCCGGACGCATTGCTTCGCGGTACGCTGGGTGCCTGTTCCATCTTTATCGGCGGCAATGTTTGGGGCGAGGCTAGACTCTTTATGCGCGCGAATAGCCCGTCCCAATCACCCCAGTCCTGCATCTCCTCGGCGGAGAGTCCAGTCCGGTTATCGGCCATCAAAAGGCCTCCTCCCGCAGGCTTTGTTGATATAACGGGGGCCTCGCTTTCGGCGCCAGCCCACACCCACGATGACTCGGGTCCAGCTTGCAGGTCCGCACTGACATAGATTAGAAGCTCTTCGTCCCTGACCAGAGACTCCTGAACTGCCGCAGGGCCGGGTGGGGCAGTATTCGCGAAGCCATGTGGGCCAGGACGTGGGAGGTAGGAGGCGAGCTCCGCCCGCTTGCTTGTTAGTGTAGTGAGGAAAAAGGAGAGGAATCTTCCGCAAGGTGTAGCAACGTCTCGGCGAGCACCGATCGAAGAAAGTGCCCGAATGCAAGTTGATGCGGCTTCGTAACGGCCCACTAGGAGGAGGAATAGAGTGCAACGGAAGATGTGCGTTGTGAGGAGAGCGGTCGCGGTGTCTGCGAGGGTGGCGCTGGTTCGACCGATCAGGTCAGCCGTGTCCATGGCGGTAATCGTGCACTGATCGATCGCGCCTTTGCGGGTTTCGGGGGGGCAAGTCGGGGCCAGGTTATGGCGGTGGAGGAGTAGGCGCGCACTGAGAAGATAAGTAAGAGGCATTAGTATGTGTGGAGCGATAGGGAGATCGCTCTGAGGGTCGCATGCTGCCGGGAAAGCTCTCTGGCAGGCGACGAAATGCGCGTCAAACGTCGCTAGCCGCGTCGGCCCAACCACTTGCATCGAAAGAGCTTTTCTCAGCGCGGAATAACATCGAACGACATCAATGACAACGTGCAAGTAGTGAGTCAGCGGATTGGCGTTTAAGGGGTGAATGGGTCCATCGGTTTGGAGGAAGTGGTCGTCGCAAGGTTCGGGAAGCGACACGTCGCAGTCGGCATCGTCGATTATGAAGGGGCGTCCGAGTTCCAGGGATAACGTCCGGTCGAGAATGTACATTGCCCACCAGACCCTCCTCCGCATGTCCGCTTCGACTCTTGACCGAATACCCGTCTCCAGGTGTAGGTCCATATCTTGCGCACACCTCACTGCGCTCCCCAGCCAAGACCACGCTGCCGACTTCAAGTTCAGCTCATTCAAAGCCAGAGAAAGGAGAAATAATGTCCGAGCATTATCTAGGGTGAAATCGTTATTCCACGGATCTGTAAGGCTCCGCGAGGCCTCCAAAAGCTCGCCAGCTCGGTTCGTCCGGTCGAGATCGTCACTGAAGAGACTCCCTACTCCTAACACAGCGAAGAACATAGAAAGCCACGAGGTCGAGACCCGCTGCAGGTTAGACCCCTGATATAATTCATCGACATCGTGCTGCAGAGTTGGCCAATGCAGGATCGGCATCGTGATGTGCACCGCCCCGTAATAAGCGCGAAGCAGCTTCTCCGCTGTTGCTTTGGACGGTAAAGGCGGCCTAGGGGGATCGAACACGGTAGTGACGAATGATTGTCGACATGGCGCCGGCGCTTTGAGTAATCCTTTCGAGTACTTCCTCATCTGAGATCTAGCTCGCGAGGGGTCGTGTAAAGGGGTCACCCGCCTTCGCCGTTTAGGTTCGGAGCGTATCTCGGGTAGCTGAAGTGGTAGCTGCTCGACATTGTCTACGTCCACGTCCATCTGGCCGTCTCGTTCGCTGAGCATGCGTTTCAGGCTGCTATTCTCCCTCTTCAATCTCTCGAGCTGCTTCTCAAGGTCCTGCACCTGCTTAATGGACGACATCCGCCGGTTGGTCTCCTTGGTAAACTGGCACTTAACATTACGACTCGAGCACTCCGAGCAACTAGTCGTTTCTGTGGCGTCACACTTGACCTTCCTTTCGCGACAGGCATCGCAGCTGGGATCCTTCCTCCTTTGCCGGTAGGCTCGTTTCTGAGCTTAACGTTAGCTGAAGTCGAACAAGTGACAGCACGAGGGCTTATGCTACCGAATCGTTCGAGGGCAAAGATTCACGGCCCATCACCGAGGACGCCGCCACCGGTGTGTAGGATTGGAACGCCGCCTGGCTCACGGGCGGCAAAGTTGGAATGCCTAGCGGCTGCGGCTGATGCGTGGTGCTTGGCCTCGTCCCCGTATTCATCAGGCTGTTCAGGTACTGGGCCGGGGGTCTGGGCGAGGTTGCCGAAGAGACAGACGAAGAATCATAAGATCTCGTAGATGGGTTCGGGGATCGAGGGAAGGCGTTGTGTGACGGCGTCGCCATCTTCAAGGACTTCAAGCTCCAATGCTTGGGACCTTGACGTGACGGACGCTCCGCAGGCTCCCGGGTGCAATAGACTCTGGGGAGTTCCCGATCAAGGAACATACAGGCGCTGTTGCCGGACCTCTTTGGAGATTAGTCAAGTATAAGACAAACCGCTAGGCACTTCCTACCGCAGGACAGGTCTCAAATGGGGAGAGGCGGCAGGCGGATCTGAGGGGGAAGGAAGCTACCCTCGCACCAAAGCCGCACTCTCGGATTTTCGTGCAGGCAAACCTCGGTGTTCCCTCCTCGAAATGCTGATAGCCAATACCGCGTAGCGCTACAGCAGCGCTGTACTACTTCAGAGCCGCTCGAATTCTAGGTATTCGTCTACTATCTGCTTCAAGCCCACCGCGGGATTTGGTCCAAGAAAGAGGAATGGACGGCGAAACGGGCAGCAACTCAGGCGCTTTGCGGCTATTCATCTAGTACCGAGGCTCTCGATGGGTTGGGTAGCGTATGCGCATATGCTTAAACGGGACCCTTAGAGCATCGGGGAGGGAACGATTGCCTAGACCAGAAGCCAGACGGCGTAATGCCGGACGACAATACCTCTCTGTGCGAGGACTGATACCACAACAGCAAAGACGTCCGGATGTAGTACTACATTGGATTCCAGCGTAGCGAGAATGTCGGTCCAGTGAGCCAGCGCCAGGCGGTAGCGACAGAAGTAGGACGGGTCTGGAAGAGTCCGTAGTTTGAGAAGGGGAAAGAGGAACTGCGGTCGAGTCGGTCTCCCGGTACGGTACAGGTGGTTCTCCAGCTCTATTTCAGCCAAGTTTTCCGGGGGTCCTCCGCTTGTTAAAGCATGTAAGTCGGGAATATATCTAGAGGGGCGGAGTCCGTCTTCAATATCCCTGTAATAACGCAGGAAAGACCCGAACAAGGGCTGGCGATGCTATTTGACCCAAAATCGCTAGTACATAATGCGCTTCGAGGGAAAGGCGAGTGGGCCAGGCCAGCCCCGGTCCTTGCTTGGGGCTCCTCGCAAGTTACCAATAAGCCCTTGACCCTTGACTAACCCGGCCAAGCACGCCCTTGACGGCGAATCGGCTGACGCTTTAGATTAACGCGGTTTGCCGTGGACCTCTACCCGTTTCTTCTGTGGTATTGGTTTAACTGGTACATCGGGACATCTCATCCTTTGTCACCCTCTAGTAGCTGGTTCGAGGTGCTAAGCTAGCTGCATCCATTTCCCGCAGAGGGTCTAAGGGTTTAGGAGATCTCCAGGCGCTACACCTAAACAGCTTGCCGGGGTACAAAATACAGTTTCATGCGCATGTTACCTACGAGAAATACTCGAATCTGTCGAGTCAGCTACGCCGAGGCCTGCTTTATTTATATACGTCGACGATATATCCCCTCCCTCCCTACATGAGTTGATACGCGTGCGAGCCGCGTCCTACGCGTTGAGCACGGAACAACGGATCAGAGAACTTCTTCGAGCAGTCGCTACTGGTACGCTCCGGTTCATTATCTAAAGCCAAGCCCGCTTGGGGAGATGATTCGCATCTGGGGACTAAGTAATATAGGGTTTGTCTTCTTTGGCCCTATCTGTTCAGCTAGTCCATCAGATTAGCAGCGATTGGTGCGTGGAGACTGGCTGGGCGTATGGGGTCACTCGTTTAGGGGGGGATATCGGGCAACTCCCTCTCAGTCGCGATGCCTAAGGAACGTTTCAAGCCGCAGGTAAGCATCGCCGGGGCCGCAGGCTCTTATACATAATCGGGCATGGATGCCTTCTCTCATTGGTCCAAATAAAGGCAGGAATTGCGAGCAGCTCATGGGGTGACGAGACGCTCGGTACCGTGGTAAGGCATAGCAGGGGGGATGGGTATTCGACTGGCTAGGGTCTCGGAGCGCGAGATAGGAAAAAAGGTTGGAACGTGCCGAAGAACAAGGTGGACATGCTCGCACACCTCTGTGGGGGTATGAAATGTAACATGGTCGTGCCGGTTTGAGTAGCTGACTAACCCGCTTAGGTCCCTGGTCGGGTCCACGGAAGCTTTTTTTTTAATCTTCGGTAACTGCATGGGCTTGCTCAAACTTGTGGCGTCAGATAGCGCCTCGTGATGCCACACAAAGTTACTCTCCCCCTCGGCTTTCAGTATCTCCGTGCCAAGGAGAGATGGCCTGTGAGAGCATCCACTACCGTCCTTGATCGCACAATTCAAGGCCTCAACGAATTCCGCCCGACGTCCTGGGGCAGCCTGGTTACACGCACATACTTACTATAGGAAGTAGGTATATAGCAATATACTTCATACGACGTATGCAGGGTATGAATGAGAGGCGCGGGAGTGCGCAAAATCACGTTAAGGCGTCGGCCGCGAGAATACCTTCATGTAGCCTGGAGCACTGGCTCTTGGGTATGGGGCCCACAACCATGCACACCTAACTTGAGGATTGTTTTTCGGGCATACCTACTTCACTGGAAGAGACTGGAGTTTTTGCCGTCCTCCTGTATTAGTCTCAGCCCCTCCGTACCAATGACACGGCCGGCTCCCAACATCCATGGGGTTTTACCTTCCTATGCATCAAATAAACAGACATACGGCTTCCCGGCATCACGCATAACGGACTTGTAACGTCAGAGATGGATCCTTCGCGGTATCGCATGGCTGTACAGGAGGATGCATCCACTGTAGCGACGCTTTCCTCAGCAACCTACTGGCGGTTTGGAAGCGAGGTCTCTCAACATACAACACCTTGCCAAGCCCTTGCTATGAAGGTGCTTGCAGGGCAGCCATACTTCGCGGCAGAAGCGACTGAGAGGTGGTAAACTTGTGGGCGGTGACTAGGACGAAGGACTGGTCGGATTGACGCATCCGACCCCGCAGGGGAACAGTGGGAGTCGAAGTCTTCAGGAAAGTGGCTCACTGAACATTCGCAAACGGCGGCGTAGATCTGTTCCTAGCCACGAAGACCAACCATCGCCAAGGCGCCGACTAGTAGCGTGGTGGCTCTGACCCTGCGCTGAATTAAAAGTAATTTTACCATTGCTGTGCGCGGTTTACCGATTGAGCGTTGCAACTTACGAAACACGCACGTGTGGTTGGATTCGACAGCGGTGACAGGCCGGTGGGAACGGCAGATGACTTACTTCCCTGGACCACGCGAGAAGGTAACAACGGGATGGGTTACAGTCAAGTAGGAAGGCTTCTGGCATATTTCGTCGAGAACGCAGTCGAACAGTTATTTTTGGAGATATCTCATTGATCAGTTAATATAGCCGCCAGATCGTGTGGTGTAGGGTGGGGACCATCGATTAGCCGCGTCGTGCGCACGGCAAACCACATCTCCACTCACTCGCAACCCAGTTTGTCCAGGTGCTAAAGCACGATCCTGTGAGTTGCCAAGTTCTGGACTGATCATTCGAGATGATCCGCCTCTGTTATGCTCCAAAATGAAGCATTGATTGTACAATACATGCTAGAGGGTAAGTAATACGCCGCCAGCCGTAGAAGTGTAATTAAGGCAATCCCGGAAGAACACATGAGGCTGATGGGCTGGAGACAAACATGGGAGGGTAACCTCTGCCAAGCACAAATCAACCCATGTAAAAGGCCGCCGAAGTCCTATTCCAACACCAGGGTCGGAATTACGTAGTAGAGAGAGGTAGGCCGGCAGGACGCGCCATTCACTTACCCAGAGGCCCACGATCTGTGACCGACCTCGAACTGCCCCGATGTTGCCAAGAGAGAAGAAGTCTGATACCTACTGCGTACATATCTCCAAAGATCAGTTAACCTCACATACATAGTAAGCATCTCGAGCTTCACGCCCCGGGGAATTTTCCCTTTTAGCATGAGGGCTAATTTCTGGTTTAGGGGAATGAATTGTAGATCGGTGGGCACTTGTGCCCAACCGTGGGTCCTTCTAGCGAAAAAAGGCCCCCCCGATCGCCGGATATGGGCTAAATTAGGAGCATCTTGGTTCGTTACCGTTTAGCTGGTTGTTTCATCAATGCGCCATCCCGGTTCATCTGACTGGGCTACTACATGACTACCTAGTATGTAAAGTACGATAGGGTAACTAACCTAGCTGAGTCACATGAGACGAGAGCTCCAGCGGCATGTGTTCTCGAACATCACGTAGGAGGGACGATACAAGTTATAAGAACGAGTTGGAGCGGTCAGAGGAAATCCTACTACATATCCGGGATGGGTAGTATGCCTGCAAGAGACACCCTAGCTCCTGGTTACACACATCTCCTCGGGGACCTACGGGGCTGTAAGGGTGCCACTTGCAGGAACAGGGTCTTGTACCTACATACCCTGAGCTCAGATCCCAGAGCAGCTAGAGCGTTGACAGATCAGGGCAACCTTGAGAAGCGGCTGGGCGGCTGATGACGGATTACTGTAACAAGCAATTGCCCAAGCATCGGGTATATTCCGCACCCTGAGCTTTATTCAGAAGCGGCTGTTTTATGTACTCAATGCTTAAAGATTCCCGCCTTGTTTCGATCCCCCTTTTCAAGGCCTTCCCTCAATGGCGCCACCGGAGCCCTGCAGTGTTGGGATATTGTAATATACTTTAGGTAACACTTCCAGCGCTTGATTCCCTTAACCCTCACCAGACCACGCGAGATACCCTACCTAAGATTCTAATCAAATCTCCAACATGATTCGCGGGGCGATACATTTGCGCCCACTTGTGTTACGCAGCGGTAATCTAATTCATGCATAATCCCTCCGATGGCCGTCTCCACCCCTCTGCCCCCTATAGACCCCATCCGAGAGGCCAACAATAAGCGGTGTCTTCAAACCTAGTCCTTGCAAACCGCAATAATGAGCATAGAGATATACGGCCCTCATGTCTGTTCAGAAGAGGCCGCTCACAAAGCACAAAAAAGCACATATCACATACCATATCATACGTAGCGACTGGTCAATATGATGGGAAAAGGAAATCCATCTGTCCTGGCTCCTCTCTCGGTCCTTATGTACTCAAGCTCCGTACCCTGTACTACGGCGCTCGTCGATCGTGGATGGCGCTATATACGGCTAAACTCTTCCGGCTTTTGGACCGAGAATATTACTGGCGTGCTCGGCTTGATTGCACTTGGACCGCCGAACTATTGGGCATTAATCATTCGGCTCACTCCGAACGCCCTAAACCCTCTCAACCCTATAACACTAGGGGGGATGAGGTACGTCTGATATTTTGCAAGGAACCATAAGTAGGTATAGTGTCTGACAGATATGCGTTGTTGCTACAGGGTCCGTTCTTCCTATTATATATAAACCATACCCATTTGTATCATAAAAGGAAAGATGTCCATCCTTACCCGCTCCTTCGGATGCACTTCCCGGCCCACTGGCCGTCGGTAACAAGCGGATGAGCCGAAGGAAAAGCCAAGATGTTGTCCACGTAATCGGTGGGTAGACCTACTTAATTAGTACAATACTCGCTAGTCGATACTTACAGCGATGCTCCGGGATTTTGCATGGAAAATTTCTGGCGTGCTTCCAATGCATTTAAACAGCCGTATGGATTAACTGGTAGGGGACGTAGCGGGCTTGGTACAGATGCATCCCGATATACCCCCAGTGCTTCCTAAATAGCAAGGTTCAGTTAAGAAATCGGTGTATCAAGGTGAAATACCCATTATAATTAGTGCATAGCGAGGAACTACTCGCCCGTTATACGCATACCTTTCTTTCCCCTACACAGTATACCCTTAAGAAGTTATCTAGTATAAAGCATCGCTAATAGCTAAAATGCATGTAGTATACCGTTGTATGTACCAACAGGTATGTGCCAAATCTAGGAACATAGCTGTAATATATACCTTTCATGGAAGTCGTTGAACTAGCCGTTTATGTAGCTATATAAGGCCAGAAAATATGTACCTGATTAGTACGTATGATAACACTTCTGGTCACCTAGGTCAGGAGCCGGGATTGAACTTGCACAAGGGCGCCCCAGCTAGGTCAACCTCGCCGAATCGTTAATTGACACGAGCTAAACGCATTGTGGTAATCATACCGATAATGCTTCAACCCCCTGGAAAATCACCAACAAGGGTAGCACTTCAGCTTTATACATTTCGACAGCTACCTTAGTAATGAGAGTAACTGCTAAGGTAGTTTAGATTTGGGGTTAGGTGGTTAGAGTAACGGGTTAGCTAGTAGGGTTATGTCCGGGGTGTTTGCGGGGCCGGTGAGAGGCCCCTTATTTAGGTATGTAGCCTTGATATTAGCAATGGTGTGGGCGGTGGCATTGGTGGTAGTGGTGTTATGACAGAAGCGGTGCCGAGAATTAATTGCGCAATGAGCACCTAGCAGAACAATAGTGCCAAGTTTAGGTCCTAACAAAAAGAGATTGAACAAAGCTGGCAGATGGAAATGGGAGGTGGGGTCACCCGGCAGCCTTTAATTCGGGCCATTAGCGATTCGGTGAGGTTAACCCAGCTGGGGCGGCATAGGGAATATGCGGAAGGCTCGCGGCCGCCTTACCAGCAGTTACGTTGACTGGTACGAAATAGCGTAATAACGTCGCGCCCTCGGAGAGGAGCTGACTCCGACAAGCGTGGCTGACCTTTCACAAAAGAGGAATGGCTCTTGAACGGGATAACAGTAAAGAGACGATGCGAACATATCTGATCTGACGAGCCTTATGTGCTAAACAGCCACTCTGTATGTATGCTATGTATACTAGCATAATGAATCGACGATGTCGTATTGACTGCCTTTGCATCCTCCATGCATTTATCCATAATCATCGTTGTACTGGGGGTTTCTTCCCACTCCCCGGGTATGTACGCCCGGGATCCACAGGAACGCCGCAGGATTGGCTCTACCATGTGGAGCAACCGGGTATATAATGGACCACGGTCGGTATGGACCGCGGAGTGATTTATAAGAAAACAAGCCACGATGCAGCGGCGAACCGTCATTCTCCCATTCTGGTCCGTCACGCTATGGACATTGCGTAGCCGAGAGTTGAATGACTCTTCGGCTCAAGATCAACCACCTAAGGACATGGTCTTCTCACGGGTGATGTGTCCACTTCAGGTTCTGCTTCAGTGTGTGGCATGGACAACTCGCCCTGCAGCTGGATATACGGCAAGTCGCTCTTGAGGTAGTACCAACGAGACAGGAGGACAGATAACCTCGGTCGTCCTTCGAGGCTTGCTGTGTTGGTCGGCTCTCAGATGAGTCCTGAATACATGGCATACTTGGGGCAACTTGCTCTTTCGGCCATCTGCACTCCGCACCCACGAAGTTCAATGTATTTCTTATCAGATAATGCATCGCAATAAGCTTGGCTCCGGAACACGATGTTGACCCCAAGCTGGACGGAATCGCGTCTTTGTCTAATCAATGGCTCTCTGGGTAGATAGGGGGTTGTGCAGATCGTCACTAGCATACCATCAGGATATCCGTGAACAAGCTTACTTTTCATGGCACTTAGGGTGATAATAATGCCAACGATGTCCCCCGCGTTGTTACCCTCTGAAACAATGAAATCAGTTTAGCGCTGAACCACGCATGATTCCCAAATGGAGCTCTAGAACCCGAATGTCACTTTATGGTGGTGCCCCGATTGCCGAATTCGCTGGATTCTACCACCACCATCAATTGCACCGCCAGATCGTGTGCCCCGCAGCACCATACGTGAAACCTTAACAACGCCTACTTAACGTTGGCGAGATACCCGAGGCGTCGAATGACAGGAGTTGAGATCGAGATCCCCAAATGCGTGCTCGGCGCGAGTCTCCCGGTGTGCTAGGGAGACGGAAAGCCCCGTTTACTCCTATTCTGCTGCACTGGCACCACCTCCCCCGAGTCGCACGTCGAGACCATCATCCGGGGCTGATCGCTGGGGCTGGTCGAAGGTCTTTAACATTCTCCCAACGGCCGCATTCCTATCCCTGTTACGGGGTGCAGGAAACCATGCCCTCTTGTGGCACGGGCACACAAGGAATGGACTCCCCAAGATGCGAGGCCGTTTTCGATGGGATCCGATCTACGCTGACCGTTGCGCCGAAGAACAAACCTTAACTACCGTCCGGGGAATACCCAGGCCGCAAGCTAGCTTCCCCGGCGTTTTGGCTCAGAGATTGCCTATTTTTCCTTTTCGGCAAAGGGCTGTGACATGCATTGCGAACCGCTCCATGACAGCGTAAACAACACCTTCCATTGGTGGCCAGCACCCAGCCAATTGGCTGTGTCGGCAGCCGAGCATTGTGTGCTTGCATCACATGCGCACGACGTGGCACGGCGCCCGTTCGACCCCTGCGCAAGGTAGGGCAAGACAACTTGGCCCTCTCGGAGAAGGGGGGTGGTGCATGAGTACAGACAGTTTTCCTCCTCATGTGGTGAAACGAACGCCTCCGTACCACCAAAGGGGGGACGACTGATCATCCAACGACAGCACTCTAATCCATGCCTGGGAGAATATCCGATTCGCAGCCTCCAAATCTCTCCGCTCCCCGGATTGCGGCCGGAGAATGGTCTGCTCGGCAGGTATCGGCAGTCATATTGGGGCTTAAATAGGGAGTCCAGAGCTGCAAGCACAAACATGCGTACCGCTGTTGGTATGAACTGGCACTCCATCGCGATTGTCCATCCGAGCGGATCAACAACATATTGCTGGATCAAAATTGGTAGTCACACCAGAGATTAACCGTATTTGGCAATCTGCAGACCGCTTCTGCACCGACCACCTAAAGCCGAAGCCTGCCTATGTACCTTAGTACGCATACGACATACTTTGCCCCACGGATTACTTTGACATTCATATATTCCCAGGCCGAACGTACCAGCGCATACTACGGGTAGGGTTGAGGTCAAATAATTAAATATAGTGCTACGTCCGGGAGGCGGCGAAAGGCCCATTATTAGGTGTATATTCAGCCCTAAAATATTTATGTGGTAATGCATGTAAATGGTAAGTGGGAATGGTATGTGTACGAACGGGGGTACTTGATACAAATATGCGCGGATCGCCAATTGCTAAATGCAGTTAATGTCCAGTGTGGTTAGCCGTTTTGTCGCCGGATAGGACGCCTTAACCACATAAGGCTCATTTGCATATTGTTCTTTATGCGCCCGGCGACCAATAAACAACCAGGGCTGGGCATGGTTGCGGAAAACGCCTCAGTGACCCCTTTTGCTCTCCATCCCTGTGGAAGCTAATTAATTGTGTAGATTCCAGAACATTTCCAGGCCTGCAATTAATCGCATCTGCAACAGAACCGCGCGTAACAAGTACGTAATTGCCTGTTTTGGTTAGCGCATACGGACTCATTACTACGATGGTACCAGAAAGACTCGGTACTGCGGCCGGTTCTACGTTACTGCTGTAGGTAGGTTGGAATCTAGAAATAGCAACGTCGCTTATACCCGCCACTGGCACTCCGTCTGGTCCGTGTCTTCGACGATCTGGCCTGCAGTCAAGAATTCTTTCTTGTCTTGGCATTCCACTACTGCGGGTATCAGGCAAAGTGTCAAAACGCTGTCTTGTAGCTGTGGGCTGCACTAGTAACTGCGCCATAAAATTAGGTGTAGCTTCCACATGGGGTCACCACAGGTACATGTTAACCGGAACGCTGAGTTAAAAATATCTTCACATTTAAACGCAGAGAATTATCGTAAAAGATGCTTAGCAATTATTGTTAAAAGTTTAGACATGGTCAAAAGCATTTTACTGATAAAACCAGCAAATTATGTAAGCAAATCAGGTAGGTCCTTAGCGCAGCGACCTGGTAGTGTTTTAAGACTTACCCATGACACCGTAGTACGCCCCCCCGACGGATGGAGGAACTACTCAGCCTTGGATGGATGGAGCCCCTTGCGACGAGAATCGGCACAGAACCCGATCTACGTATGTAAGGACTGGGGTGGAAAGGCCGACACCCTTGAACATTGCGCAGTTTCGAAAAGCGGAAAGATATTGCTGTGCTTACTCCTTTCGTAGATGCCAGTGATGCCTGTAGGCCGGTTCGACGAGTCACCGAACAGCGGAGCACGCTCTTTTGAATTCTCTTCAGCAGAAGTTT
>QJNV01000195.1:0-113532 GCA_004155935.1 Monosporascus sp. GIB2
AAAATTTTCTTAACATATTTTAATTTATTTTATTATTTTGTCGTAAGTATTTTTTCTTAAAACTTTTTATACCCTTTATTTATATTTATTTAATGATATAAATGTTTTCCCTTTTATACTATCTATTTTTGTTAATTAGTTATAAATAGGTGGGTTCGTGGATTTTATATGGGGAAATGTGGGGCGTTGAGGGGGTGGTGCGTTGACCGGGGGGCTAACTTATACCATCAGACCCTATTTTGGTAGTTTTGTTATTTTTGTGGAGATAATTCTTAAAGGGGTTTAGTTGATACATTGGACCCCTGACAAATACTTCTTGATTAGAAGCTATAGCTGTGGCTACGGCTACTACCTCACAGGCGCAGCCACAACCTCCAAAATAGGGTCCTAATCACGATAAGGCAAAGTAAAACGATTTTAATATATTTATAAACTATGAGGTTATTATATTAGCAAAGGACGGTAATAACTTAATTCCGGCTAGCCTTTATCATAATATATGTACGCCTAATTTCCTTTTTATACTTCAGCCTTTAAAGTCGACAATATTTACGTAAAAATAATTAAAAACCGGTTCGGTATAAACGGTTACTTAAAATATAATAAAATCTTAGTATAAATAACGGGCAAACGAAATACTTTTTATACAGTTATCTCCATTTACTGGTAAAAGGGTAAAATCAATATTTATATTTATTAAATTTAAACACTTTTTAATAAATAAATTTCTAAACAAATTATATAAGGTTAAAAATCTATATTTAATTTAAAATATAATCGAATTAATTAAGGGAACCTTTAAATTCGATGACTGGTAATATTAAAGGGTTTTAAAAAAAGTCGTTCATCTTTTTAGATTATATATATTATTTTATAAAGTTATATTTTCGATTTTATAAAAATATAAGTATTTTTTATAAGCGGCAGAACTCGTTTTATTTATAATACCGGCTTTATATTTATATACCGTGGATCGGTTTATATAAATTACGCCTTATTATTACGTTATCAGTTCGATAAATATTAGAAAAAAATTATAAAGCCGTTCTAAGTCGCGCCTGATTTTAATTAAGGTATATTATAGATATCCGTTCAATTTAAACTAGTAATTAACTATTTAATAATTCTTTTAACATTTTAAATACGAAACCGGCCTATGGTTTATACGTTTTTATAATATAAAGTTATAACCTCGGTTATAATAACGCCGATATTTATTCGCACTATTCCCGGCGTATTAAGCCATTTTAAATAACAATTTATCTTATCTTTTTTATTTATAACGTTACTATAACTTTAACCTTTTTTTTATTTTTAAATATCTAGTTTTATTGTTAATAGCGGATTTAAAATCGCATCCTTCGTTTGCTTTTGTATTATTACTGGATTTGCCGGCGTCATTAAAATATAATAATCGGCAGCCGGACGTTATCAATAATATATCGGGGAAAAAAGTTAAAATAATCATTTTTATCGAAATTCAGAAATCGCGCGTTAAAGGTATACGGGGTTTATTAAATAATAATAATAATAATAAGATAAAAAATAATCGCGATATTAAGCTAAAAAGTAAAAACCGAAATTCGGTAGGTCATAATTAAAACCGATAAGAAAAAACGTATTCGGTTTAAATCTACTATCGTAATTGTAAAACGCGGTGGTTATTAATATTGACATAACGTTAAGTAAAGCTATTAATATATTATCTACTTATTAAATTCTTTTTTATTAATCCTTAATTCGTTCAGCTTTATATAAGATCTTAGTTCTTCTTAATCTAGATTAATTATATGTTATATTATTTATAAAATAAATATTACTTATTAAAAAAATTAAGAAGTTTTAATATTATCCGTTTTAATTTATAATTTATATCAATAATTAATAAAATATTTCTTTAATTTATAAATTTTTATCTATAACCCTGAAATCAGATCTTTGAAATTTTAATTTCCGATCTTTTTTTTCGAATTTATCGTATTCATTTTATAATATTTTTATTTTTTAAAACATTTAAGATATCTTATTTCGAATTGTAAAACTAAGGTACAAATAGATTATACGGGTAAATAAATAATATAAATAATTTTTCGCTAACATTATAAAGGTTACTTTTTCGTTATTATTATTACTATTCCGGCGTCGGTTTTTTTAAAAAGTATTAATTCGAAATACTTAAAATCCCGCGTTTGTAATAAATGTTTAATAATTACGCTTTATAAATTTATACTCTTATAATTTAAATTCATATTTATTAACGTACGATCTTAATTAAGATTTTTTTATAGTCGCCCGTATACCTTATTCTTATTTTATTAAAGATATTAATATTTCTTTTTAAAGTAAGGTATTTTAGATTTTTTATTACATTTGTTACTGTACTTTTTCTTTATTAATATAAATACATTCTTTTAACTTAATTCTCTTTAAAACCTGCTTTTATTAAAATTTTATAAAGGTGTAGTAACTATTAAATATTGCGGGTAACAATCGAAATCCTCGGTTTTAAAACCGAATATATTGCGGCATACAAATATTGAATTTTTATAGAAGATTACTTAATCTGCGATTGAATACTTATAGCCGCGAACTTTCTTTTCGTTTAATACTATAATAATAACGTTTATATGATATTTAATACAAACCGGATTACGGTTTAACACATTTAATCGGCATTATAAAATTACCATATCCCTAGTAACATTTATTATGCAAATTATTATTAATCAGGAATAATCGAAAACGGTTAGCGCCCTAAATTATATAAGCTTTTTTAAAAAAAAAGCGCCGGTTAAATTAATAACATAGAGGACGTTTATTTTGTAATTTTATATAGTTATTATTTAATAATCGGTATTTACCGTATTAGTAATATTATTATTTTATTGTAATATCATAAATAACAAGCTTATATAGTATTTAGTAATGTTTTTAGCATTTACTAAAAATGAGGATTATGAAACGCTAAAATATGTGAATATATTTATTATTAAGTTTATACAAATTGTGTAAATATGATTAAAATCACGGAATATTTATTTAAATATTATTTCGATATTTTTATTAATAAGATATGAGTTAATAAATATATAATAATTAAGTTAATTATATACATATGTTATAATATTATAATTTCATCGAATAATTATTTCGCTTAATGAAAATTTAATTTGTTAATAAGGGTAAGGTTTAAAAAGATGGTCGATGTAATTAAAAATACGCTCCAAAAAATGGCGCCGTATTTGATATAATTTTAATAAAAAGTAAATTTACCTTTATTAAAATTTATATATATGTTTTAATTTCTTATTAAATCGTTATATATCTCTAATATACGATTACCGTCTTTAACTTTTTTAAATAAGGTTGGTATTTTTATAATAATCGCATAATATTAAACATGACGTAATATATAACCTTTTCGAATATAGAAGCTGGTTAGACACTTTTTAGCACTCCATACCAACAAATTTAAATTACTTAACTACAACATATTAAATCCATTTAAATTAATCGGATTTTTTAGCTAAACGTATTTATAACTTTATTATCGATATCCGCATTATATCCGGGCTTACCGCAAACGTTATACCTTCGTTTCTTTGTTTTAACCCTTTTATGATAGCTACCTTTAGCCGCTATAAGTTGTAATTTTTCACCATCCCCTTCTTTTCGGTCAAAAAAGATTATCTCTTTTATATAATAAATATCCCTCCTTTTTAACAACGTTTATTTATACTTTTTAGACGTTTACTTAAATTATAGTTACTTTTACCCAATTAAATAAATTTTTATATAAAAAAATAACTTTATACTAAAATACTAACTAATCTTTGCTTAAAGACTTAACCGATTAACGATTTTTATTAACAAGTTACCTTAATAATTTCTAATCTTTTTTTATAAGTAACGTTATTACCTTTTTACTTTCGTAATATTTTTAAGAGTTTTTACCGGCGGGGAAATAAAACCGGCGGAAATTAACGGAAAAACGGCCGGCGTAAAAATAATTAAAAAAGTTTCGAACTTGGAAAAACGCTATTAAAATCGAATAAAACGAAACCGTCTACAGAAGATCCGGCCTCGATATTATCGGATATTATAATAACTTTAAACGTATCTTGAGAGCCGGCAAACAGTATTCTTTAAAAATATAAATATAATTATATTATATTAAGCGCTTAATATATAACAAGTAAATACGTTTTAAAAGGGAAAAATAAAATGCTTTAAAACGTTAAAGCTTATACGAAAAAAGCGCAGCTATATAAAATGAAATAGTATCGTAATTAGCGTAATAGTTTTTGAATTTTATCGAATAATAATTTTAGTAACCGTTAAGGATTAAAAAACGATTCTATTTTTTCGAACGTATTTCAATGTATTAATCGAAATATTAAACCCATTTTAAATTTAATGTATTCGTTATCTTATTATTATTACTTAATATAAATTTCTAACCGGTTACTAGTAATAAATTATTAGGAACCCAATTTTTAAGGTAGTTTTTTACCCTTATAATTATCTATAAGGGTATAATTTGATTTTAATAATTAATATTAACAATAATTATAATTTATTTTTATTTCTTTATATAACATATATAAGCGTTTTTTATTTGTCAGTATTAATAATTACCATATCCGTTATTATAAAAAGATTTATTAAAAATTTAATTTCGTCGAAATTATTATTATCCTTTTTATAAGATAATATTTTATAATAATAACCGGAATTAATTAAAACTTTTTACGAAATACGAATAAATTTTCGTATAATACCTTTTAAAAGTTGATGTTTTAATTTTAATACATTTTAAACTTTGTTTGCTATTTAATAAAATTAAACATTAAATTAACTTTTATGTATCCCGTAACGCGTTACGCGAATACCAAATTTACCATATCTTTAATATGCTAATACCGGATAAAAAACGTTCGCGTATTTAGGTTAAGGATTCGGTTAATAATACATTTCCTTTTCAGTCGTCGTTAATTTTCGCAAATTCGAGATTATATCGCTTGGAAAATGTTTAACATCAATTGGGTATTGTAAAGTATATCAGCGGACGTTATATATAAAACCAAGCCGTTTAAAACTAAGTTTCGACTCTTGTTTTTTAAAGTCAATAGCTAAGTTTATTTTAGCTTTTTTAATAAAACGTTCTATAATATTGGTGTTAAGAAATAAACGATTAAAGATAAGTGGTAAGAATAACTAAAAAGTGTCTAATAAGCTTATAAGTTTAAAAAGCTTATATAGTACGTTACATAGATAAGTAATTATATTAAGGAAATCTAATAATATACATTTAATAAGAAGATTTTAAATAAAATAGAAATAAAAGTAAAAATAAGAAATAAAAATAAAATAAATAAAGTAAAATTCGTATATTATATAGGTCTCGAATACATTGTTAATATTAATAAGAAATATATAATGGTTTATAATATATAAAAAAAATCTACAAATAATTAATAAGTTATAAAATATTTAAAGGAAATATATATAAGTTTTAAAGTGATGTAATTTAAAATATAAAAGCTATTAAGTTTATACAGGTTATTAAGTATAAAAAAAGAAAGTAACATTAGTTTATATTACGATATAATACTAAATTAGAATAAAAATTCATGATTTTATATATATTTTACGAAATTTATCTTATATTTAATTATTTTTGATATACGAAGTAAAATTATTTTAATCAAATATATATCGAATTATAATAGTATAATTATTAAATCTATAATTAATATTACCTACTTTAAGACAACTTTTTTATAATTTTAAATACTTATTATATTTTATAACGTAATAATTACTGATTAGTTTTTGTTTTCCTAAATACCCGGAATTTATATTATAGTATATAGTTTTACATATTATATTACGTTATAAAAATAAATCATCTTTTCATCATTAAAATAAATAAAACTTATAATATACCTCGCGATAATATACTTTAAACCAAATTGAAAAATATTATTTACCCGGTTGGAAATATTAAATTCGTTAATTATATCACCAAAAAATAACTTAACTTTAAAAAATAACTTACAGTTAAGAATTTACCCCAAAGACGGGTAACAAAATCTCGGACCAAAAAATAACCGAAACGGATACCGGAATAGAAATAGGAATAAACATAATTTGCCCATAAGGAATAATTTTAAAAACGGTTCATAAAAATTTAAAGCAAAGAGTAGCCGGAACCGGTATTAAAGTAATTTGCCATAAAGCGAAACGGAGGATATAATCTAGTGTAAATATTTTTCGTATTAATGAAGTTATATTCGATTAATCTAAAATACAAACCGTTTTTTACGGAAAATATATAGTATACGTAACCGATTCCAAATAGTTAATATATACTATAATATTATATTAATATAACGTCCTACATAAGCGAGTCGGCCACTTTTTGGCACTCCGCAACAACAAATCCAAATAACTCAACCACAACACATCTATTTGATTTAATCGACGGTATTCTTTTTCGCTAACTATATTTACAGCTTTTAAACCAATGCATGCATTATATTAAGTCTTATTGCAAACGTATATTGCTGTTCCTTTTTGCTAACCCATATACAACTAACTATTTTCAGCAGCTATTAGTAATAATTCTTTGCTACAACCTTTTTGCTAACTAAAAAAACTTGTTCATCTTATATAATACGTATTCTTCTTTATTAGAATTTTTTATTTTAACAATTATATATGCGTAAGATCGAATTATTGCTCCGATAAATGCTATAATACCGCGACGCGCCCCCCCCGACGCGCCCCATAACAAGTCCTACAACCTTGCCCCGCAGCCTTGCAACGCGTCTTCCAACAAGCCCTATAACCTCTCATTCTACGAATATCTTCTACGTATTAAAGCCGTATAAAAAACGCTTACGTATACGGGTCGGGAATTCGGTCGGTAATCGTATTTCTGTCGGTGGGCTTCAATACTTTCGAAATAAAAATAATATTAGTTTGGACGCGTTAAAAGGTAATCGGTCGCATACGGATTGGCAAAAGGGGAATGGCAATATACGTCCGAAACAAGCCTTATATAATACGTGCACTTGGTAAAGGGTTTTAAATACGATCAGCGAAAAAGAATACCGCCGATTTGAATCAATTGGAGCTGTTATGGTTGAGTTATTTGGACTTGTTGTTGCGGAGTGCCAAAAAGTGGCCGACTCGCTTATGTGGGAGGTTAGCTCACATTTAAAAAAAGTAAATATTTTACGTTTTGATGTTAATAAGAATATTTATTAATTATAAACCTTTTACTATTATTAAAACTTAATAAGTTCGGTAATATGATTTAAGGTTTATATTACAAATACAACTTTTAATATAGTAAAAAAACTGTAATTATATAAATATTTAATATTAATAATAAAATTTAAAATATTTTAAGTAATAACCGGTAAAATAAAAATTATATTATAACGAATCATCTCAGTTTTATAAGTTGCTAAGTTTTTTTAATTAATTACGAATTTTCGATTAATTATAGTTTTTTAATTTAATAAAAGAATTATATAAAGCTAGTGCCGGATAAATAATATTAAAAGTTTATTATTATATAAACCCGGCCGTTTAATTAAGAACTATGTATTATAGAATTATTTTATAACTATTATAATTTACGGAATTATACGGGTAATAAATATTTAAATTTACATATAACAAGGTAATGAAAAATATATATATGTAATTTTTATATTTTTGGTACTATTATATAGTTCGGATAAAAATTTTTACGAAGATTTAAACGTAAATATTACGCTGAAAATAAATAACATTTTGAAACCCGGAAATATATAAAAATAACAAGAATGTATAAGTTATAATATGTAAAAAAGTTAAACCGGGAGGAAAGTATTTTAAAAAGTATTTAAAAATATTAATTAATAAGTTAATTATATACGAGGTACATATATTAACCTTAAATTATAGGTTGTAGTTAACTTTAAATAATACGATAATTTAATATAATTTATATATATAAAGCATTCGAACGGGATATAATTAATTAAAATTATATAAATTATATACTTAATTGCTCATATTAATTTCGTTAATAATTATACTTCATACCATATCGTAATATATTATTCTTTTATTAGCGGTTTTATTATAAAAAAATAATAAATTACCTTAATGTAAGCATTACATAATTACGCGAATATAGAAAACAACCCCGAAATTAATTAATTAAAATTACGTAAGTAATAAAGATATAAAAATATTAAAGTTATAGTACAAATATTATATCGTTTATAAAAGATAGTAAGATAGTAAGAAAAATAGAAATTATATTCACGATTAGTTTTAATTTAACGAATTTATATTTTATCCTATTTTATATTAACGAATATACTAACGAACCGTTTTAATCAAAATTATTAATTAAATTATCGCTAATTTATACTATAAGATGCTAATTTTTTTCTGTATATAAGGTATTAAAATCTTATACGTAATTATATTAAAATTATTTAACGTACTACACACGCTCGTCGCGTATACAAGCTCGTTGAGCGTTTTTCGATATATCGCGGTAATACACTCGAATTCAGTAATTATAATATATTAAATCAATTTAAACAAATCGAGATCTTCGTCGTTAAATGTTTTTATATCCTTTTTATAAATACGCGCATTATATTCGACCTTAATATAAACGTTATATTTCCCTTTTTCCTCTTAAATCTTTTTACGACAATTATTATCGGCCGTTATTAGCTTTAACTATTTACTATTTGCTTTTTTGTAAATATAAAAGTTTATGTTATTTAATAGTAAATATTCTTTTTAATAATCGTATAATTTTAATTTTTCGCCGTTTATTCAAAATATACTTCGTTTATTATAATAAACCGCATTTCTCCCAAAAATTAAGGTTTTTGTATAATAATATTAAAATATTTTTTGTTAAAAAACAACGGTTTTAATTATTTTTAATCGCGATTTACCCTAAGAATTATTAATTTTTTTTTTACAAATAACGTTTTCGTTAAATTAATTCGGTAATACCTGGAAAGTTTTAGCAATTAAAAAAATAATAAAAATAATAAAAGTAAGTAAAAAAACGGTCGGTATAAGTATAACTAAAACTTTTAATCCGGAAAAAGCGCGATTAAGATCGAATAAAACAAATCTCGTTTTTCCGCCTTACGATATAATATTATTAATTGTTATAATAATTTTAAACACGTCGTAAAAACGGGCGATAAAATACTTTTTAGCTATATAAGTTACGTAATGTTGTATAAAACCCTGAATAAAATGACTTAACGGATATGTAAAATATAATATTATCGTAATTAACGTAATATTTTTCAAATTTCAGAAAAGAATAATTTTTATAATTATTAAAATTAAAAAAATATTCGATTTTTTTCGTAGGCGTTTAAATCTGTTAATCGAAATATTAAACCTATTTTAAACCTAATATATTTATCGTTTAACTATTTTCGCTTATAAAAATTTTCCAAGCGGGTAAAAGGAGGGTATTGGCGAACCGGCGAAAAAAATAGTTTTTCCCTAAAAGGATGGTATATAAAAATAAAGCTTAAGTTTTAAAAAATAGTACTATATATTAATATAAATTATTCTTAATTTTCTTATTAAACTTATTTAAGTTTTTTAATAATAATAATAATAATTATACTGGTTTTTATAAAAAGCCTTAATAAGAATCTTCTTCATTTAAAAGTATAAATATTGTTTACCGTAATAGGGTATTTTAAAATTATAATCCGAACAGATTTAAACGATTTACGATATATTTTCAAATTTTTATATAAAACCCTTTAATAATTTATTTTTTGATTTTAACACATTTCACATTGTTATTATTATTTAACAACATTAAGTTTTTAAGTAACTTTAATATATCCTGCGACATATTACGTAAATAGCAAATTCGTTATATTTTTTACATAATAACGCTGGCTAAAAAGGTTGGCCTATTTAAATTAAAAATTCGTTCGATACTTGACTTTTCTTTTCAGTTCATATTAATTTTCTCAAATAAAGGATAATATGGGTAGTGGAAAGTTTATTATAAATTTGATTTTTTAAAATAAAATCGAAAATGTCGTATATTTAATGACAATCTTTATAACTAATTTTTGAGTTTTGTTTTTTATTTTAAATAGTTAAATTTATTTTAGCATTTTTATAAAGCGTTTTATACTATTAACGTTAAAAAATAAACTATTAAACTTGGATAATAAATATAGTAAATAAAACGCGTATCGAATTTATATACGTAAGAGGCTTATATGCTACGTTATAAGTTAATTTTAATTTTATTTGCGTCGTTTGTAATAAATACGGTCTTATTAAAATCGATAAATCTCATGGTTATAATTTTACGGCCTCGGATTAAAATATTCTTATATGTTTAACTATTTTTTTAGTCCGAAATAAATATCTTTTTATACGTCAAAATTTCCAAATCAAAAAATAAGCGTGTTTAAAGATTTCGTTAGGACAATCCCGAATAATATAACGCTTATTTCGCGAAATAACATAACGGATAAAAATTTCACTTTATAAGAAAATACGGTATGCGATTAGAAACGAAGTTCGGAAAAAAATAATATTAATACTATATATAATATTTCCTAACGTGCCGAATTCGTTAACAAATTATAAATTATAATATTTGCTTTTTGGAATAAATATCTTTTATATTTTCTTTGTATATTTAATTAAAACTAGATTTAATATTAAAATTAAATTAATAAATTCTTGATCTAATTTTATAAAACGCAACATTTAATCGAAATAAAATATTAGTATCGATAGTAACAGTTTAATATAATTAACGTATTTATATTATATAATATACGAAAAATATAAATGAATTTAGGATTTTTAAAGAACAAAAATAACTTTAAACACTTTTATTATTAAGAACGGTATAATGAATAGTTAATTACTATTTTTAATGAAGTTAAAAACGTTTCCGCCGTACAGAATAATATCTATATTAAATATTTTCGAGCTTTCGGTTATTTTATAAAAAGGCCTTATTCGGCACGTTTTAATTAAAATTATATTACTTAAAGAGTAATATAATTAAGTTATATTTATTATTTAAAGGATCAAATATTTACGAAGTATTTATTAACTTGTTTATATTATTAAATGACGTCTTATTAATATATAACAACAAAAGACTTTTATTAAAAAAATCTTTATTTATTAACGCATCTTACTTTAAAGGCCGTGGTATTTTCCTTCTTTATTTAACGCAATTAAAATATGTAAAACATACATTATATACGATAATTTCGAATTCGGCGGCGGTTAACAAAAAGCATATATATTTTATAATCTTTATAAATTATATTTTTAAAAAAATCTTTTGAATTAAGCTATATTCGGTAATTATATATATGTTAAACATTTTATTAATAAGTAATTTGCATCAAATGTGTAATTTTTATAGAAATAGCGCGAATATGCAAATATTATATATATAGGGAGAAAAATGCTTAAATAATAAAATTTTAACGATTTTTAATATAATTATTTTATTTTATTTAAAAATTATAGTACTGTCTTTAAGACTATTTATATTTTATACGTTCCGGTTATATTATTAGCTTAAAGAATACGTAGAAATAAAAGCAAAAAGTTTATTTATACATAATATAAAGTAAAACTAAAAACGTTATATAAAGCGATAAAATTATTCTTTCATTTAAGTTCATATATTCTTTGAAAAAACCTTTGTTAAACGTTATAAGTACCGGTGATAGTACCTTTTTTTCCGTTAATTATATCTAACAATAATTAAAGGCGTTTATTATACGGTTTATCTTTTAATTTAAAGAGCTGTAAAATTTCTTTTTTTACGTTTATAACTTGTATTAATAAAAATTAAAATTAAAATCCCCATAATATTAATTAAGAAAAAGTAAAAATATTAAGTAATACTTATTAAGATTAAATATAAATAACTTTAACTTTTTTTAAAAGAATTACGATTATTATTACAAGTAAAGGCGGTAATACTATTCCGTATAATGGTACCGTATTAAAATTTTATATTATAAAAAAAATTCACGCGGTTGTTTTAACGTTTTTATTAACCGGTTTATATTTTTATTTAACGCATAGTAACTTTTATATATAGTTAAGCTTTTTAATATATCGATTTTATTTTAAGATAAATCCGAGGATGTAAAATCCTACTTGTTGGGATATAAGGTGGCTGAAAGGATTTTAGGTGGAGGGGGTCCCTAGGGCAACGGGGGTATGGGCGCGACTGCCCCACGATTTGTATCTAGACTAGCTACTCCCACACCACTCCCACCAAGTTTAGAAGAATAACGAATCTAGAAAATTATCATTTTGGGCCCGTTTCTCTACAGGGTAATATCCTCTGGCCCTTTCATTAATTAATTTATCTATT
Source organism: Monosporascus sp. GIB2 (assembly GCA_004155935.1). Classification (NCBI taxonomy): domain Eukaryota; kingdom Fungi; phylum Ascomycota; class Sordariomycetes; order Xylariales; genus Monosporascus; species Monosporascus sp. GIB2. Next base: position 12,440 of record QJNV01000195.1, read on the forward strand.
ATTAATATCTAAAATTACCTATTGTGTACGTACTTCGAAATACCATGCGGAGAGGGGTCGTCAGCGTAACGGGCACGTAAAAATATCATTATTAAAGGTTCCATAAAATTAATCGGTTAAAAAAACACGGAATTAACGTTATAGTGGTACAAACAAAAGTAAAATAACGTTCGAGGTATATAAAAAGGTATATATAGTCGTCCTTGTAAAACGACGCTCGAAACGTAGAAAAAATATATACGTTAACGTCCTTAATCGCGCAAATTACGAAATACTAACTAAATGCGTTAATAACGAACTTAATTTAGCAAAATAATCAATATAACAAAGTTACTCAAAAAGAACGAAAAAAGCTATAACGAAAATTAATTAATCTAAAGTATAACAGTAATAAAAAACCGAAATTATCGCCGTCGACGGCACCCCACTTAAATTAGAATACTTTTAACTTAAAGTTTTTAAAAAAGATCGCCTCGACGATAAAGGCAATTAAAAAAATTTAAAAAACGGCGTTCTAGGTACTGCTCGCCTTTATTAACTATACCGGCGGGTAATTCGGAACGGTTTACAGCGATAGATAAAACTCGAAAAACTACGAACATTATTACTAACGTAAAAAAGGGCCCTATAACCGTTATCTCCAGTCTGGTAAAAAGGACTTTAATGCTTTAAACCTTGAAAGAAACGTACGGTAACGAAAAGATTAACGAATTATTCGACCTTTAAAGCTAGCTTTAATTTTTTTTTAATAAAAGACTATAAAGAAAGTAGCGCCTAATTACGTCATAAAATTTTAACGCTTTATTTAACGTATCTGCGAAATTATTTTACCTAAAACATAAAGCTAGCAAATTATTATATTTATTAACTCGCTTCGTAATAATAAAAATACTAAAATATAAGCGTTACGGATTCGAAAAACCCTTTAATTCTAACCCATCCAACTTAATTACGTATTTAACGATTTTATCCCTAAATTCCGAGGTAAAATTTTAAAAAATAATCGGCTACAAATTAAACTAACGCTATTACCAAAAACGAACGACGTAAAAAGTTATATTAAAAGAAAATAAATCAACCCCTTTGTTATAACTATGAGAAATACGGTTACATAGTAAAAAAATACCCGAAAGGAAAAAAAAATTTAAAAAAAATAAAAACAATGATTCGGAAAATATAGAGAATTAAAATCAAAACGGAAAGCAGGTTTGTTTAAATAAAGCTTATTACATCTCTAACGGTCCGGAAGATCTATATAACTAGCCTTCCAAAAAATATTAAACTAGCTATTAAAAGCATAAGGGCGCTAGGACAAAAACCTAAAGGCTGAAAGGCGCCAGCGAGATTTAAATAACCTTAATAGCGAATAGAATCCCTTTAGGCATAAAGGCGTATTAAAATATAAGGTGGCTAAAGATGTTTTGGGTATAAGGGGTCCCTAGGGCAACGGGGGTGTAAGCGCGACTGCCTCACCATTTGTATCTAGACTAGCTACTCCCACACCACTCCTACTAAGCTGATAATAATAACGAATCTAGAAAATCTTCACTTTCCGCCCGTTTATGACGGCTAAGCTAGTGAACCAACTATTAAACCTAAACGTACGGGTTTATATTGGCAGAAGTACTATGAGAATCTAAGAAATAAATAATTTAATAACGTTTTGTAATACCAAGAGTATCTTAGGTAACGAAGTTATATTACAAGCTGTCGCTATTTAATTATATAACCTAATAAATATATATATCTTAGTCCTGGTTTAAAAAACTTAAGCCGGCTTAATTTTTATTATAGTAATAAAACGCCTTTAAGTTTATGAGTTTTTTTAAGTCGTTAACCGGTTTAATTAGCTTAAGGCGTTTTTTAAGTTTATTACGTAGTTTATGGTCGGGGTCGGGCTTAATTCCTGCGCTTTCCGACCGTTTTCGATAGACTAAGCCGTATTAAGCCATAATACGATCTCCTCTTTTTCAAAATCTTTGTCTTAAAAATTAGTCCTGGCTAGTTTTGGTAAATATTTTTTTCTTTATTTTTAATTTTCGGTCGTTATATTTAATCGTATTAAAAAATAACGATTTTATAAGCGTAATAACGCGCTAACTTTATTTAAACGAAGTAATTATTTTAGTTTTCATATATTTGCGATTTTTCTTTCCCGCTATAAGTTCAAACATAAACCTTATAAGTCCTATCCCGATTTAAGAAAACGTATTCGTTTTATAAAATACGGAGGTTCATATAACTTATTTAAGCGTTAGAAAATTAAATACCGCTAGTTAAAGGCTAAAAAGGACCGCATAAACTTTTAAAAGTGTTTTACTAAAAAGGATTTGCTTAAGGCCTATTAACGTCTATTTAAACTATAATAATATATCACCGAATTACTTAGTCATCTAACGCGGTTTCGCAACTAGAAAAAACTGTTACGTAAGCGTAATATCGAGATGTTACGTAAGGATATCTAAAAGGTAAAGGCGATAAAAAAGTTCAAGCGTTTAAAAAAGAAACAAAAACGCTTAAAAACCGCAATTGCCGTTACGTTGGCACCCAGCTCCAATTGGGCTGGTATTAACCTTACTAACTGGTTTTCCGTTAACTAAAGCGCCTTTACCGTTACTCGTCAAAACTTCTTAATAATTGCTAGACTTTTATAAGGTTTTCAACGGGTTCCTAAATATTTTCGAAATCCGGGTAGTTTATTTACTTAACTAAATACTAAGTGAGTTTATCAATTTTTCTTATATTAAAGATTTTCTACGCCTAAGATAGTTATTCGTTTTCTATTTTTACATCGTCCTATTTATTATATATTTTAATCATATTCGCTACTAACTCAATTAAGGATATATGGAAAACTAAATGGAATTTTACCTTAAGTGATAATTTCAACAAGTAATTATTTGTTAAAATCCTTGTAATAATTTTAAAAAACCTGATATATGTAAAATTAAATTTCCGATTTAGGCGTTTTATCTAAATATTTTTAGGAACTAAACAAATTATTACTCTTTTCGAAAAAATTAATCCTTTTAACCGTTTTTAGTTATAATATTTTGTTTTCTAGTTAGGTACGAACTTAGGTTTTGTTTTTATCTCCTGGTATAACTGCTTAAGTTATATTAACGCAAAAATAACTTTAACGCTTAACGGACCTCCTTTTTATATTTCTTTCTAAACATTTGGGGTAAACCCAAAATTAGTTATTAACGGGGTTATTTTAATGCTTTTATAATAACAGGTATTATAAGTTATTTAACCTGTAGATAACTTTTTAACCTAGTTATTTTATTTGTAATTAATATAATATCGTACGTATATTTCCAACGTTTAATTTTGTCGTTGTATTTACCCGTTCGCTCCAGGGCGGAATATATTAAATAAGTTATAACTTAGGCCGATTTGTACTATTAGGCTTTGCTAAAACTTAAAGGCAAACGTTGTACCTTTATTTAAGATAATCTCGTATAGTAATTCGTATATACTATAGATAATTTTAAAAAAGATATACGCTATTTGCTTAACGTTTATATTTTCGTAATACGGTAAACAAGAGGAGAATTTCGTAAATCGATCGACAATTACGAAAATATAATCGTAATAAATGCTCTTAACTAGGTTTGTTAACAAAGGAAATTTAATAATAAAATTTATAATAATAAAATCCTACGGTCGTTTTACGATTGATAATACTTGGAATTTTCGGTACGGTTTGTATCGTTGTATCTTTACTCTGGCGCATATATTACATTAACGTAAAACTTTTCATATTACCTTTTTTATTTTAAGGAAATAATAAGCGCGTTATAAACGTTATCAGATTTTATAAATCCCTAGGTATCCGTATAAGTGATATTTATATATCTTGCGTACTAGGTTTTTGTAATATTTTTCTGCATCTTATAACTTATTCGTTTTTTTTAATTATCGTTATATATTTTAGTTTTTTTATATATGTTTAAGAACGTTCCCTATATTATCGCAATTCGTCGTAAGCGTAACTATCTTTTTATACTAATATTAAAAACCGCGTAATTAATTTTAACCATTTTTTTCGAGGCTAAATTATTTATAAAAAGCGTTAGCCATTTTAATTTTTAAATCTTTTTAATATATAATAATAAAATCGTATTCTGTTAATTCCTTTACGTAATGAAGTTATCGTACTAAAGGTTCTTTAGTCGTGGTAAACCGGCTAAAACTTTTATAGTTCGTATAAACCTTAACCTAATATTAATTACCTTTAAGAAAATACTTAAACTCGCAGAATATTTTGATAATAGCTATAAAGCTTTTATTGGAAAAAGCGTAAGGTAATTTTCATTCTTAGAACTTTAAAAAAAACAATAAGGTATAATATATCTTTATTATCTCGTTACCCGATTACTGCGTTTAAAATATAATTTAACGCGTTGGTTTCTAATTTAACTAGACGACTTCGGTCCTACATAATTATTACTAGTTAATTAATCATAACTTTCTTAATTTACTAAAAGGCTTTCTTTATTTTCGGCGTTTATTAAAACTTTTTTCTTTTTTTTGTAAGTTTATTTAAAGCTATTATTATCCGGCTAAATTTTTAATAAACTTTTAATAATAATTAACAAAATTAAAAAATGCCGATACTTCCTTTACCGTAATAAACGTTACCTAAGTTTAAACTGTTACAATGTTCTTAAGGTTTATTTTAATATATGCAAAGATAATAATATAGCTTAATTTTCTAACTTTTTAAATATATAATTTTTAATATTAACTTATAAGTTAACGTTCTAATGTAATTATAACATTTTGTGGACATATTCTTTATATTATTTTTTAATTTCTAAAGAAATCAAAATATCGTTAAAGTAACATATCATAAAAATGTTTAAATATTCCTTAATATTATGACATAGCGAGGTCGGCCCTCGGAAGACGGTCTTTTGGCGAAAAGAACCGTGAAACAGGACTTAAGTGGGTTAGATTACGTAACGTAGATTTACGAAGATTTAATGAATCCGTTTGAAGTTATAAACATAAATTTACGAGGATTTAATAAATCCGTTTAAAATTACAGACGTAGATTTACGAAGATTTAATAAATCCGTTTGAAATTATAAACGTAAATTTACGAAAATTTAATAAATTTACTTGAATTTACGGAAGGATATATACGTTCGTTATTCCATAATTAAATAGTAACAGTTTTTAATATAATTTCGTTATTTAAAATACTTTTGGTATTACGAAACGTAATTAATTTACCTTATTACTTAAAATCCTATAATATTTATTACTAATATAAACCCGTCGACCTAAGGTTTAATAATTAGTTAAACCTTTTAACCGTTATACGTTAAAAGTTTTTATTTAGTAATACCGTTAAACTTTGAATAATACTTAATACTGTTAAAATATTAACCAGCAATTCGGAAATAATTCTGTAACAGTTCCAGATACGTATTAATAATTTAGAAAAAAACCTACAGCAACTCGCCGACCAAATGGCAGGTTCCACCCCGATTACTTCCGTTACCAGAATAAAGCCCAAAAAGCCGGAACCCTATAATGGCAAAAAAAACCCGCAAACCTTCCTTACTTAAGTACGAATTTACTTACGTTTTTTAAACCTTGGCAACGTTCCAGACCAAATTTTGGCTGTGGCTGCGTATCTTACGGAAAATGCCGCAAATTGGTTTAAACCTATTATGAAAAATTATCTGGAAAATATTAAAAACGATCGAAAAAACTTTACTAACAATATCTTTTCCGCCTATATTAATTTCGAAAACAAATTTCGCTTTAATTTTGGCAACTCCGACGAAAAGAAATCCGCAGTACAAAAAATATTCGACTTAAAACAAAAAAGCTTTATATCCAAATATGCTATTAACTTTAAAACTTTAATTACTAAAACCGGATAAAAAAACTAAAAAGAAAAAGCTTTAATCGATATATTTTACAAAAAACTTAAAAACGACGTTAAGAATAAAATAATTAAAATTAAGCGACTTATTACCTTGGACAAATATATTACGGAAGCTATTAAAATAAATAACAAACAGTTTGAAAAACGACAAAAAAAACAAAGACGATATACTCCAAAGATAAATACTAAAAATAACGGTAACAAGCCACGGTATTCGGCAAATACTAGCGCACCCAGGAAATATAACACTTCATACGGAACAAAACCAGAACCTATAAAGATAAAAGCAGTCCAGAAAAAGAATTGGAGCCAGGTTAAATGTTATAATTGCAACAAAATTGGACACAAAGCAACATGATGCAAGGCACCCAAAAAACCCCGACAAAATAACTGGACCCCAGTACCAGAAGAACCCCCGAAAAACAAAGCCAACAAAAAAACTATTAACATAATTAGACAACAAAACATCCTATGGAAAATTTAAGAAAAAATGCGTAAGGCCAGAAAATTAACATAAGACGCAATACGGCGATAATAGGCGGCTATGCAAAAATAACTAAAGGAACATTAAGGGTGGACAGAAATAATCTGCCCAAATACCCCGGACCTACATCGTCAGAAACACGCCATTTATTACCACCGCGACCAATACCCAATATACGAAAAATAAAAACGAAACATTCATTAACGCATTACCCGCATATACCAAAAAAAGTTTAACTTTCATAATCTTACTAAAAAAAACAAAAGCGACAAACGATAATATCAACATCTAAAAACTATCAGCATTAAGGAAAAAAATTAAGCGACAAATAATATGACAAAACTAGCCAAAAAAAAAACATTACCTACAAAAAAACCCTTATTACCATTACGAATAATACGACCACCAAATTAAAGAAAAACTAGCCTAACGAACGGTCGACAAACATTATTAACGCGCAATCACCAACTTAACATACGAATTACGTTTCGCTATAAACCCCGACAAACAAACAATTATCTAGGAAAAAATACGATAATTCGCATAACAACAAAATCAGGTAAAAACCTATCAAAAACGAAAAGTACGTTTTAATAATTAAATTACCTAATACAACGTAAAATTACAAATCTAAGAAAAGAAAATAATCGAACTAAAAGCTCGCATATAACGATAAAACCAATACATAAAATAACTACAAACCTTAAAACGATAACACCAGGAAATCCTAAACTAACAAAAGGAACGAATTAAATAATTAAAAAATTAAAATCGATAACAAAATTCCTTACACAAAATAACGGAACAAAAAACATAATAGCTTAGCTTAAAACTGCAACAAATTAAACAAAATTTAAAAAACGAACGCCCCCTATAAAAAAACCACAAAAAAGCCAAACGCAACAACATCAAAAAAAACTCCCAAGAAAAAGAATTAACGCTGCAATAAAAAACGCTAACAACTTTATCACCCTAAAAATACGAATTAAAACATATTAATACACCGTTATGGTAAATAACAAAACTCTAAATGGGAATTATATCGCCCTTAACATCGTTAACGAATTCAGATTACCATGGAAATATAAGAAAAACCCTTATATCGCGAAAAACACCGAAAGTTAAATATTCCTTTACAAAAACGGAAAAATTACACGCGAAATTAATTACCTCGAAATCTTCACTTAAGGACGATACTAAACCGTTAATTTCGACATAATACCGCTAGGGAATTACGATATAATTTTAAAAAAACCATAATTACGCCAATATAACCCCCTAATCGATTAAGAAACTGGCCAGGTAAAATTCGTTTCATATCTTATCGGCAAAACGCCAAAAATCAAAAAAAAAAAAATTTTTAATATTCGATCGAAAATAACGACAAATACCGGAATAAAAAAACGACAAATACCTTACTACCTAAAAAAACACAACATAAAAAAAAAATAAATATCACAGAAAAATACGACATATCGTTACAACCATCAAAATAAAAGTCCAATAATTAAATAATAATCTATAATAACAACCCCAAAAAACGGAATCAAACGACCTAAAAAATATACTACCACAATACCATAAATATAAACAACTATTCTAAAAAAAGCTAAATACCAAACTACCACAACAGAACGAATAAGATTATGAAATTATCCTCAAAAAAGGAACATTACCAAAATTTTACCCAATTTACAACCTTAACCAATAAAAACTATACGCATTACGAAAATATTTAAAAAATAAATTTCAAAAAAAATAAATACGATAATCTATTTTTTTAGCAAAATATCTAATATTTTTCGTACCCAAAAAAATAGAAAATTACAACTCGTCATTAACTACCGATAATTAAACGATATTATTATCAAAAATAAAACACCGTTACCTCTCATTACAAAAATAAAAAACCGATTACAAAAAGCAAACCACTTCACCGCGTTAAACCTCAAAAACGGCTATAACCTAATTAAAATCAAAAAAGGAAACAAATAAAAAACAACCTTCAAAACTAAATACGGCCTATATAAATACCTAATCATACCATTCGGACTCATAAACGCACTTACGACCTTCCAAAATATAATAAACCGTATCCTACGAAAATTTTTGGACATCTTTATTATCTATTACCTAAACAACATCCTCATCTACTCCAAAACTACGGAAAAACACAAACGACATATCCATCAAATCCTACAAGCCCTATAAAACGCCAACCTACTAATTAACGCGGAAAAAAGCCACTTCCATACGCAAAAAGTAAAATATCTTAAACACATCATCACCCCCGAACATATCAAAATAAACCCTAAAAAATCGCTGCAATTACAAAATAACAAATACCAATTACAATTAAAAAAGTACAAACATTTCTCGGATTTACCAACTACTACCGAAAGTTTATTAAAAACTTCAGCAAAATAACTTTACCACTAACAAACCTTACCAAAAAAAATAAAAAATTTACATAAACACCGGATATAAAAAAAACCTTTCAAAAAATCAAAAAAGCCATTATCAGCGAACTAGTATTAATTATATACGATCCCTAACGCTTAATTAAATTAAAAACCGATACTTCGGATTATACTTTAAAAACAGTTATCGGATACCACGATAATCAAAACAACCTACACCTAATCGCTTTTTATTCCTATAAATTGAAAAAAGCAAAACTAAATTACGCCATCCGCGACAAAAAATTTATAACCATTATTAAGGTATTCAAAGAATTCCGACATATACTTAAAAAAAACCTCCATCAAGTTAAAGTTTATATAAACCATAAAAACCTTACCCGTTTCGCCACGACCAAAAAACTTACCGGATAATAACTACGTTACGCAAAAAAGTTAGCAAAATTTAACTTCGTTATTATTTATCAGAAAAAATCAAAAAATGATAAGGCAAACGCTTTTAGCTAACAACCCAACTTAAAAAAAATTAATTAAGGTTAACCATATAATCTTTAATATTACGCCAGAAAAATACCTACGCCTACGACAAATCGTAACAATACGGGCAACCCCCTTAAACTTACATCAAAAAGTTAAACAATATAACGAAAATCTACCAAAAAACCAAAAAACCGACAAATTACAGGTCCCAGAAAAATATCAAAAAAACCTTATACGCGAAATATACTAGTACCAACTATATAAATATCCAGGAATCCACAAAACCTTAAAACGAATACAACGTATTTACTATTTTCCTAAAATGAAATTAATTACCTAAAAAGTTATACAACAATACGATATTTATACAAAAGTAAAAGCTAAACGATACAAACTATACGGAAAACTATAACTATTACCAATCGCAAAACGACTATAAAACTTAATTACGATAAACTTCGTTACTAAACTTCCCTTATCAAAAAGTCCAGCTACGAATATATATTATAACAATATCCTAATAATCGTTAACCGATTTACCAAATTTTCTTATTTTTTGCCATATTACGAAAACACGGATACCAAACAAATAACATATATCTTTTTTAAAAATATCTTTAGTATACATAAATTACCATACGAAATTATCTTAAACAAAAAAACGACGTTTACTTTAAAATTTTGGCAAAACCTAATAACGCAAATCGGCCTAAACCATAAATTATTTAATACATTCCAACCTTAAACGGATAAATAAATAAAACGACAAAATCAAATACTAAAAACATACTTACGATGCTATATTAATTATAAACAAAATAACTAAGTTAAGAAATTACCAATAACTTAACTAACCTACAATACCAGCTACCACGAAAACATCAAAACAACCCCGTCAACAACCAATTTCGAATTTACACCAAAAGTTTACAAAAAAACCTAAAAAAAAAACTACTTAATATTAAAACTATCCTCACATCAAAACAACATAAACAATTACACCAAGAAATAAAGATAAAACTCAAATTCGTACGCAATCAAATAAATAAATACTATAACCAAAAAAGGTTAAAAGGATTAACCTTCCAAAAGGAAAAAATGGTTTACCTAACTATTAAAAACATCCAAACCAAACGCCCCAACAAAAAACTTAACTTTAAATATATTAAACCATATAAAATTACCAAAAAAATCTCAAAAAATAACTACTAACTCGAACTCCTACCAAAAATTAAACTCCACCCAGTTTTTCACGTTTTCTTACTCGAATCAGCAAAAAATACTATTAAAGTACATACGACGCAAAATAATATAAAAATAAAGGACGAAATAATGTACGAAATAAAAAAAATTCTCGATATGCGAAAACAAAATAAACTTACCCAGTACCTAATTAAATAAAAAAACTATCCGGATTCCGAAAACTTCTAGGAACTAACGAAAAACCTCATAAATACCCATCAACTATTAAAAAATTTTCATTAACGGAAACGGAACCAAAAATCGCATCCCAATCAAGGCCATTAACAAAAAGGTACCCGACAGAATCGTCAGCGGGCAACCCTTACTCAACGGCAACCTCTAATTCGGCTATTAAACGGCTTTCCTTTTTTTCCTTTTTTCGGTCTTCCAATTTATCCAAACTTTCAACACCTTAACGAATAAATTTCACCCCCTTCTTGCGAAAAAGGATTTGTTGTTTGTTATTTCGCAAAAAACGGGCAATTTGTTCTAAAATCTCGTCTAATTTATTTCGAATATCGTCTCGCAATTAAAAAAGGCGCTCCTAAATAACCGCCTTCTCATAATCTAATCGATTTTTTGATACGACTAATACTTTTTAAAAAGTTAAAAGGAATCGCAAAACTATCGCAACAATAATTATAATAACGAACGCACTATTCGTAACGCTTAAAATCCTTAATCATAACGCACTTAAGATCTTTTTCGAAATAAGAAGTATACGACATAACTTTAAAACAAAATTTGATAATATAAAAAGCAAAAAAAACAACGTTTTCCTTTTAATTAAAACGACTACGAAATTTACGGTTAATAAAACGGCCCGACATAATAAAATAAAAAACACTTACCTAGGAATTTTCGAGACGAAAATTTGAAAGGCGGGGAATCGTATTATAACACAACAAGATCGGCCCTCGGAAAACGGTCTTTTGGCGAAAAAAACCGTAAAACAAAACCCAAATGGGTTAAATCACGTAACGTGGATTTACGAAAATTCAATAAATCCGTTTAAAGTTACAAACGTAAATTTACAAAAATTTAATAAATTCGTTTAAAATTACAAACGTAAATTTACAAAAATTTAATGAATCCGTTTGAAATCACAAACGTAAATTTACGTGGATTTAATAAATTTACTTAAATTTACGGAAGGATATATACGTTCGTTATTCCATAATTAGATAACGACAACTTTTAATACAATTTCGTTACCCAAGACACCTTTGGTATTACGAGACGTAATTAGTTTGCCCTATTGCTCAGAATCCCACAGTACTTACTGCCAACATAAACCCGTCGACCTAAGGTTTAATAGTTGGTTAAACCCCCTAGCCGTCACACTTAAGAACATAATTAACTATATGCTAAAAAAATAACAAGTACGCTAATAAGTTTCATAAAGGTAATAAAATACTCGTATACATTATATTTTATTATAAATAGCATTTTCTATTCGTAGCCTTTTTTAATTCGAATTAAGTTATATTTATCTTTAAAACCGAAAGCGGTAAATTATTAAACTTTATAAAATCAATTTTTATTTCATTAATTAAGGTAATAATACTCGATCCTTAATAATAACATTAATAAGTTGCTTATAGTTTATAATTAGCCGTAATTTCCAGCTTTTTTTAAGCATAAAACTATAGGGTATTTAGTTAGTAACTTCGAAAATCGAAATTATTCTTTTTTAATCGGTTTTTTAAATATTTTATGGATACGTATAACTTTATTTCCTTAAATTTATAAATACGGTATAACTTAATAAAAACTTCTTTTTTTAGGATAATTTTATAATCTTATTCGTTATATTTCAATAATTTCGTCTCGAATTAGTTCTTAAATAAGCTCTTATACTTATAATATTATGATAATATAATAAATTTTTAAACTTTTCGAGCTGTTATTATAAATCGTTATCTAATTATTATAATTTCCCTCGGATAATAACAATAATGTGTCGTATTTTTTTGTAATGCTTATTTTTCTTTTTATATCATATTCTTGTAGACGGTAAGGTATTTGCTGTATGCTTATGCCGGCATTCGTCGCTATTTTCGATCGAATATTAAGATTTTATCGTATTTTGTTATACTTATCGTTAGGTTATAAAAGAAAATTTACCTAACTAATTTCCTAATTAATTAAGAAGTTATACTGGCGCAATTATATCGTTTCTAAATCTACATCGTAATTTCTTAGCGATATACTATCGAAATTAATTATTATATTTTATTTTGAAACAGAATTATCGATGCAATTAATTTCGCGTATAATTTTTCTATTATCGTAAAAAAACGATTAACTTTCGGCGGTGTTCGCAATATGAAGGTCCTTTTTATTTTGCTCTGATAATTTAAATCTGTTAATTAATTAAATATAATATAATTACCTTTTAAAATTTTGTCATTTACTATAACGATATATTAATATATCCTGATCCGTATTTTCAATATAATAAGGTTATCGTCGTCTCTTATTATTATCAAAGCTTTTTTTTGGAAGTTTTTTTTAACCCCTTTAAGTTCCGCTATCTTACGGCTTTTTTATAGGCGGTTTTTATTTTTTGGGTCTTATTTAAGTTGTCGTCCTTGCTTATATACCTAATCGATTTCGTTTCGTACCTATTTGATATCTCGCTATTATGATTTTATTTCCTCTTTTAGTTTATTAATTCGTTTTTCCAGTTATTATTTAATTACCTGTAATTATTATATATATTTTTATTATCGTCGTATTTATGCTTTTACATTTTTAAAATAATTGTTTTATGCTTCAAATTATTTCTGACGGACATATTCCGGTGTAATATTTTCTAAATTGCTATATTCCCGAATATTATCTTCAATTACTTATCGTTTTTTTAGATTAGTAACGTATACCCGTTTAACTTATAACTCCGTAATAGCTTATTAACACTATTTAATAATTATTCTTTTAACCAGCTTTTTTCTCGTTTACTGGTTACATTATTCGTAATGGTAGAAAAGATCCCCCTAAAGACATTATCTTCCCTTTAACCAACTTTAGGCGGCGGTGTTTTAGTTGATCTTCTTTTACGGCCTTATAATTCGAAAATATCGGTACTATTATTTATTATTCTTATTATTTCCTAACTTATTAAGAAAATCCAATCTTTTTTTAATTATACGTATAATACGTTAATAAATAAAACGTTTCCATTCCTTATAGTCGGGGTATTATATACGCCTGTAATAAAAAGTATGTATTCGTCCATATCTATCCAGGGTTCCTGGGTAAATAATTTTAATCTATCCTTAATATTTTTGTAATTATTTCTTAATTATTTAAATCGTTCGTTATTAAACTTGTTTTTACTATTTTCGTAAAAATGGTATTTCCTTAATGAACTTTTCTCCCTGTCGTAATTTCTGTTATTAGGCTTTTTATCGTTCTTTGTTTTTCTATATACTTACTTATAATAAGTTTTTAACCTTTTTCTAAATTTGTTGTACCTTTATATACGAGGGTCCTGGAGGCCCTTTTCTCTTTTTATTATCGTAAAAGTTTTCCCTTTTGGGTTATTAAAATGTTGCCCAGTACGTACCGGAGTTTAAGGTTTATTTTATCCTGGTTTTTTTAACTTAATATATTATAATACTTTATAGCTTTTTTGCTATAATTGCAGCACTTAACATGCTGTAAATTTTATCCCTAGATGGTGTTTGTCTCCATAAGTCCTGGTTCGGTTCTATAAAAAGTAATATTTTTAGGAGAAGTATTAATTTTTACTTAATACCTGGGTTTATTATTATTTTAAATGCTTATTCCTAGGGTAAATCGTCCGCGTTATGTTTAACGTCGTTTAAATTAACGATTAAGGTCTTAAAATTAACGGTATAAGTAAATATTAATCCCTTTTACTTAAACTCGAAAGTTTTTTAAACTGTTAATGTTTTTTCGTTTAAATGACTAAAGTTGGAACTGATATTATGCTGGAAGTTAATATATACGGAGAAAACCTTATTAATCAAACTTTCCCTATTATTCTTAATATTCTCGAGGTAACTTCGCATGATTAGTTTAAACTAATCGGCCATATCTCTAATAAAGCATACTTTTACTGCAAGTATTTAATCCGGCACACTATCGATTCTCTAAAAACGTAAGTAAATGCGTACTTAAATAAAAAGAGGTTTATAAATTCCCTATTCCGTTATAAAGTTTTAGCTTTTTTAGCTTTATTTTAATAGTTGTAACGGTTATCGCTGGTAGAATTATTCCGGCTAACTCGATAAACCATTAAAACTTTCTTTCGAATTCCTAAATACGAGCTTGAAATTATGAAATAAAGATTTCCGAAGTACTGTTCGACATTTTATCCGAAAGTATTACTTAAACTTTGACGGTACTACAAAATAAAAATTTATAACGTATAACGGCTAGGTTAATTAACCAACTATTAAACCTAAACGTACGGGTTTAGGTTAGCAAAAGTAATCTAAAAATTTAAGTAATAAATAACTTAATTACGTTTTGTAATACCAAAGGTATCTTAAGTAACGAAGTTATATTATGAACTGTTGCTATTTAACTATAGAACGTAATAAATATTTATATTTTAATCCTAACTTAATTTTTATTATAATAACAAAAGGCCTTGAAGCTCCTCCAATTCTCTTAAGTCGCTAACCGGCTTAATTAGCTTAAACGTTTTTTAAATGCTAAAATAATCAAATACCTTAAGTTCTTTAAGCCCATCGCGGAAGACATGATCGGGGTCGGGCCTAGTTCCTGCGCCTTTCGACCGTTTTCAGTAAGCCAAGACGTGTTAGGCTATAACACCGTTTCTCTACACTGCTTCATAAATAGAGTAAATAATTGCCGTTAATTTTAGATATTAATTTAACTATACTAGTTAGGATTATATGAAAAGGATATATAAAAATGTCCTGATTATTATTATTATGAAAGCGTTTTGTTTTCCGTTTTATATTATATAATTACTTAATTTAAAGTTTAAACTAATTAAAAGTAAAGCTTTTTATAAAACGCTAACATGTATTTAAAGTAATATGTATTATTTTAACTTTAAGAGATAATTTTTCCGGTAGGCGGCGGAGTTTAAGCTTTTTTACAAAAATAACAAACTTTTCGTATAATATATTATGGTATTTACGTTTAACGTATAACACAAGTATGGTAGTTGTATAAGTAAATCAGTCACTTTTTTAACAATTTTTATTACTTATTTTTAATTGTTTATTCTTTAATATTAATATTATAAAACGTTTTATAAAAGAAGTTAAAATAATCTAGCCGTTTAAATAAAAAGAAAACTCGAAACTTAGTTTTAAACACTTTGGTTCTATGTACGAAATAATTTGATTTATATTACAAAACCTATTTAACGGTAAACTTGCCCGAATTAATAGTTTTTCTCTTTGCCGAAAAGTAACGCCGACTGAAAAGAAATTAGTTATCGAATAAATTCTTAATTTAAATAAGTAAACATTTTTTATCGGGCGTTAATATATTAGAAATATAGCGAATTTACTACTTACGTAACGTATTACGAGACGCGTTAGGGTTACTTAAATAGCTAATTTTATTAAACTATGATAAAACTTTAAAACATATTTAAACTAAAAAGTAAAATATTAAAATGTTTTATGCGAAAATTTAAAGGTAGTTCGTAAATTATGTAATCTTATTCGGAATGTAATTATCAAATACGATAGGATAAAAAAGAATACTTATAATTTCGACGAAAAAAAGGTTTTAATAGAGGCTTTTATAATAACTGGTAACGTACTATACCACCGAACGCAACACACTACCGAGCGCAACGCTTTTTGGCACTCCGTAGCAACAAATTCAAATAACTTAACAATAACATATCGCATTGATTCAAATTAATCGGATTCTTTTTCGCTAGACGTATTTACAGCTTTATTACAAGTACGCGCATTATGTTCGGGCTTGCCATAGATGTTATATTTCCGTTTTTTCGTTTTAACCTTTTTGCGACGATTATTTTCAGCCGCTATTGGCTGTATTTTTCTATTACCCCTTTCCTTTTCGGTCTGGAGAGCTTGTTTTTTTTGTATAGTAAGTGTTTTTTTTTTTTTTTTTTTTTTTTTTTTTTTTTTTTTTTTTTTTTTTTTTTTTTTTTTTTTTTTTTTTTTTTTTTTTTTTTTTTTTTTTTTTTTTTTTAGTTTTTCGACGTTTGCTTAAGATGTGGTTGGTTTTGTGCAATTGGGCGGCCTTTTATTTAAAAAAGTTAATTTTATGCTAAAGTACTAGTTAATGTTTGGTTAAAAGATTAACCGATTTAATAATTTTTGTCGGCGAATTATTTTGATAATTTTTAATTTTTTTTGCAAATAACGTTTTTGTTTTATCGTTTCCTTAATATTCTTAAGGGCTTTCGCGGGCGGGGAAATAGAACTAGCGGAGGTTAACGGGGAAACGGTTGGCGTAAGTATAATTAGAAAAATTGTGTATTTGGAAAAAAGGGTATTAGGATCGAATAAAACTAAATTAGTTACGGCGAATCCGGATTTGATATTATCGGACGTTATAGTAATTTTAAACGCGTCGTAAAAACCGGTAAGGAAATTTTCTTTAGCGATATGGGTATAATAGCGTCGTATTAAATTTTCGATATATAACGAATAAATATGTTTTTTAAAAAAAATTAAGATACGTTAAAAAGTTAAAGCTTATACGAAAAATACGTAAGCATATATAATATAATAATATCGTAATTAACGTAATAATTTTCGAATTTTATCGAATAATAGTTTTCGTAACCGTCGAAAATAAAAAAACGTTTTAATTTTTTCGTACTTATTTAAATATATTAAGTAAAATATTAAATTTATTTTAAATTTAATTCGTTCGTTATTTAGTTATTATTATTTTATGCGATTTTTTAATTAATTACTAACTGTAAATTATTACGGAATTAGTTTTTAAGGTAATTTTTCCCCGTTATAATAATAAATAGCAATATAACTTAATTTTAAAAATTAATAATTTGGATAATTATAATTTATTTTTTATTTTTTTGTCAAATTTATTTAAACTTTTTAATATTTTTCGATATTAGTAATTATCATATTTATTGTTATAAAAAACCTTATTAAAAATCCGGTTGTGTTAAAGTTGTAGATATTTTTTTTTGTAATACCGTATTTTATGATAGTAGCCCGAATAAGCTTGAATTATTTGCGAAATATTTCTGGATTTTCGTATAATATCCGTTAATAATCGATATTTCGATTTAAACGCGTTTGGAGTTTTTTTTATTATTTAATTAATTTCGCCGCCTAATTAACTTCGACGTATTTCGCGACTCGTTAGATAAGTAATAAATTGGCCATATTTTTAATATGTTAAAGCCGGATAGGAAACGTTCGCGTATTTAGGTTAAGGATTTGGTCGATAATCGATTTTTTTTCGGTCGGCGTTAATTTCTGCGAATTGGGCATAATATCGGTTCGGGCGCGTTTACCAGTAAACAGGTATGCTAAGGTAGAAGGTGAGATTTTATAAATAAAACCAAGCTTTTTGTAACTAAATTTCGGGTCTCATTTTTTAGGCTGAATGGCTAGGTTCATTTTCGCTTCTTTTGTAAGGCGCTCCATATCGTGGTTGTTAAGAAATGGGGGATTGAAGATAAGTTGTTGAAATGACTGAAAAAGCGTTGCGCTCGGTGGTGTGTTGCGTTCGGTGGTGTGGTACGTTACGGTTATTATTAATATTAAAAAAGTGAAAAACTTCTATAAATTTAAAAAGAAAATCGGCACTAGTTTATAGTAATACAAGTTCTTAATTTTTAAAGTTAAACCTTATCCTTAATTATCTTTTTTATATAGAAAAACTATGTTTTTAGTTAATTCGTTAATAATATATTTTTATTTAACTAAAGAGTTATTATAGATAACAACGGCTAGACGATAAATAAACTAGATTTAAAATAGGTTTGATATTTCGATTATTATATTCGAATATATACGAAAAGATCGAAACATTTTCTTATTTTCGACAGTTATAAAAGTTATTATTCGATAAAATTTGAAAAGTATTACATTAATTACAATATTATTATATTTTATATATTCACTTTTTTCTTTTATTTACTTTAACCTTTTGATATATTTTGTTTTTTTCTATTAAAATGCGTTTTTCTATTTTATATTAAACATCTTATTCGATATTACGTTACTTATATTCTTAAGAATAATTTTATGGCCAGTTTTCACAACGCGTTTAAAGTTACCATAACGACCGATAATATTAAATCGGGATTCGTAAAAATGAGATTTATTTTATTCGATTTTATTCCTATTTGTTCCGGATTAAAAATTTCAAGTTTCCTTATATTAATTATTTCTGTATTTATTTTTATTAAGTTGGTTATTTTCTTTTTGTCGAAAACTTTTAAAATATTATTAAAATAACTTAATAAGAATGTTATTTATAGAGAAGAATTAAAAAGTACTAAAGTAACTTACTGAAAAATATAATTAAATTAGTTAATCTTTTAATAAAGGTAACTATATTTTTATAAGAAAACGCGTTTTTACAGAACGATTAAAGCTTATGGCGCAAAACGGACCATATTTTAATAAATACTAAAAAAAATAAACTTTTACAATTATAAAAAAAGGTAGTAGTAAATAATTACAATTAGTAACGGCCGAACATAATTATTATAAAAAGGTTTAAGCAAGAAAACCGAAATATGGCGTTTGCGGTAAATTCGGATATAATGCGCGTATTTATAAGAAGAATATAAAAGCGTTTAATAATAAACAATTCGATTAATTTAAATTGATTTGTAGCTTCATAATTAACTACTTTAAATTTTTTATCGCGAAATGTGAAAAAGTGATTAATTTACGTATATAACTAACTTATTTATATAATACGTTAATAAAATTTTACTTCGTAAAAATTCTAAACTTTTACTAGCTTTTAAATGCCGTTAATTTATTACGTAACCGTTTTTTCTTTCCTACGTTCATTAAACGTTTAATTTTAATAGTTAAATTAGTTGTTTGGCAGCTGTCGTATAAGGTCTAGTTACGGATAAAGCTTTCGAAACATGTTACGTAGCCACTGCACCAAAAGATTGAATTAATAAGTGCGGACTTATTACGCTACTTATTTGACAAAACTTATATTTATTCGTTGTTTTTACCACAATGCTAAGCTGCGTATGCGTATGTTTTGTTTTTCTAAATATGTTAAGATTTAAAGCCAATAAATAAGTTTTAATTAATACTTTATAATATGAATAATAAGTTATAATTAAGATAATCGTATATATTTTTATATATAACTAAAAAATCATGTCATTTTTAAATTATTATAGATTTTCATTCTTTTAAAAAAATAAATTCATAAAATCGAGCCCATTTTCTGTAATTTCCATTTAGCCCTCGTTAGTTCGTTACGGGGATTTGAGATTTTTAGAGATTTGATTAGTTAATATTTAGCGTTATGGAGCGGTACGTGAGTAGCTTTAAATAAATTGAGAAAACGAGCCAGGGAGGCCTGAGCTAGCGGAGATAACCCTTAACCTATATGCATTCGGACCGACATTACATACCTAATACCGTACTAGAGTATTACATCTTAATAAATTATATTACAACTATATTACCTTTGCTAGCTCAGGCCTTTGCTGCCTCGTTTTTAATTTTGATAAACTTTTATGTACCGCGCCAAAGCCCTAAAAATTAACCCATCAAATCTTAAAAAATCCTAAATGCCCGTAACGAACTAGCGAAGCCTAAGTTTAAGTTACCAAAAACCGGCTTTATTTTATTTTTTTATAATAAAATTTGTATATTCTTATATTTTTGTAGCGACTTTATATCTGATAATTTTGATATTTTATACCTATATCCAATATAGGTTAATACGCGTATAGGAATTTTTTCGAGGTTTTTAAATAAACATTAAAGCTAATGCAGTTAAATTTAAATTCGGTAATATAACTGACCGTAAAGCTTTTATCGTTGCAATAACGGAAATACCACGTATATTATTTCGCTATAAGCTGTTTAAAGATAATTTAATATAAGAAATGCTTATTTAGTTATACTTTTATAGTTAAGAGTAATAATTATTACGTCGTAACTATAAAAGGATTAAAGGTAACTTAAGTTTAAAACGTTTTTATGATTCTAATAATATAACCATAATATATATTATTTTGTTAAGAATTTTTATAAAGTATTTAATATGAGAAAAACTAGTTTCGTTGTACTTTTTCTTATATAAGGTAGAATTATTAGGTTACAACCATTAAAAAATTAAAAATAACCTAAATCCGGAACGCTCTTATAACTACGACAGCATAATTACCGATCGTATCTTTTCGTACCGGGCTTCCTTAATATACCTGATATAAGGAAAGCGCGTTTAATATTTTTTTGGCTATACGGGTTATAATTATTATGTCGTAATTATAAAAAAGTTAAAAGCGGTTAAATCCGAACGCTTTTATAATTACAACGTAATAATTATAACTCGTAAGTACAAATATATAATTAAACGAGTTTTATTATATTAAGTTTTAAAAAACGTATAGCAAAATAATATACGTAATAGTTAAGTTATTGTAAATATACAAGCGTTCTAGATAATGTAACGACTAGGCTAGTTAATTAATTATTAAACCTAAGCGTACAGGTTTATGTTGGTAGGAGTATTGTAGGAATTTAAGCAATCGAAGAATAATTTAGTTCCGTTTCGTAATATTAAAGGCTTTTTAGGTAACGGAAGTATATTATAAGCTGGTATTATTTAATTACGAACATTACCGTGGTTATAGATTCCGATAGTTATTACTTTTTCTTTAGATTTCGTAGATTTTACAAGATTCTGATAGTTTTAATAATTTTATTACATAACTGTACGTTTTATTCGTTTTAGCCGTTTTTAAATAAATTAAGCGTATTAGGTTATGATATAATCTTTCCTTTCTTATAATTTTTATCTCAAAAATTAGTTTATAAGTATTTTCATATAAGATGTTTTTATACTTAAAACAATTTGTTAAATCTTTTTAAAAATTAAAACCGTTTAGCGTAATCTTTTGTTAATTATTATTTTATTAACTAATTTTTATCAAAGAAGGTCTTACTCGTATCGTATACGTTAAAAATTTAACTGTAAGCTTTTTAAAAACGATTTTTATCGTTATTTTACTTCTATTAAAAATAATTACTTTAATTTTAACATTTTGAGATTTAGCTTTAAGTAATTATAACGGGTAGTTATTTAGTATTAAAAACTCGAGCTGGAATTAAAAACTGCTAAAAAAAGGCGGATTAGGTTAACGCCCGCTTACGACGTTTTCGTAGATAGGAAAAGATATAGTATGAAAAAATAATAAAGGTTGCTTTTCGTAATATTAATAACCTTGAAAAATTTAAACAGTTAAAACGTAAGAAGTAAGAGTACGTTAAGATATTATTTACAGGGTTTCCATTAGTAGTTTTTATTATTTTGACGGATTGGTACGGGGTGGATATTATTAACTGGTTTATTTTTAATAACGTTAATTAAGGCGCGATTATTTTTGCTATTGCTAGCAAAGGTTTTTAACAGTTACTAGGTGTTTATAAATTTTTTTACGGGTTTTTAAGTATTTTCGAAACTAAGGTAATTTTTTTATTTAATTAGGTATTAAATAACTTCATTAATTTTTTATACGTTTAATCCTTTTTTTATTTTATATACCGGTTATTTTATTTGTACGTCTTTTTATTTAATGAATACTTTAATACCGTTTATTATTAACTTAAGTAAGGATATATAAAAAGTTAGATTGAGTTTAACTTTAGATAGTAGTTTTACTTTGTAATTATATTTTGAAATTTTTCTGGTAATTTTTTAACGATTAATATGTTTAAAGTAAAATTTCTAACTTCGTCGTTTTATCTAGATATTTTTACTAGTGAAGTAAATTTTTTTAACCGTTTTAAGTTGTAGTATTTTATCATTTAGTTACGTACGAACTTAAATTCCGTCTTTATATTTTAATGTCATTATTTAAACTATTTTAGTAATAGGAAATTTTTAATATTAAGTAATCCTTTTATTTGTACTTTTTCATATAGGTTTAAGTTGAATTTAAAGTTAGTTATTAACGGGGTTGTTTTGATACTTTTATAATAACTGATATTATAAGTTACTAAAGTTATTAATATTTTTTAAACTTAGTTATGTTGTTTTTAATTAATATAATATCGTAAATATATTTCGAAGATTTAGTTTTATTGTTTTATTTATTTATTATTTTACATTCGAAATGTATTTGATAATTTATAATTTAAGACGATTTATATTATTAGGTTTTGCGAAAACTTAAAGGTAAACGTTGTACTTTTATCCGAGATAATTTCGTGTAATAGTTCGTATACGTTTCAGATATTTTTAAAGAAGATATATATTATTTGTTCGGTATTTATATTTTTATAGTACGGTGACAAATATGAGAATTTTGTAAATTCGTTAACGATTATAAAGATATTATTTTAGTGTATATCCGTCGCCGGGTTTTTTAATAAAGGAAATTTGGTAATGTAATTAATTGTAATAGAATTTTATTGTCGTTTTGCGATTAATAGCGGTTGTAATTTCCCGTATAGTTTATGTTGCCGTATTTTTGTTTTAGCGTAAATATCGTATGGGCGTAAAACTTTTCGTATTATATTTTTTATTATAGGGGAGTAATAAGTACGTTAGAGGCGTTGTGAGATTTTATAGATTTTTAGGTGTTTGTACAATTAATATTAATATATGTTTCGTATGAGGTATTTTTGATAGTTTATTAAAATTTGTATTTTATTTATATTTTTTAATAAATTATGATTTTATATTTTAGTTTTTTTCATAATTAAAAATGTTGTTTGTATTGCTGTAATTTATCGTAAGCGTATTTAGTTCTTCTTTAATAATGTTAAAAACTGTGTAATTAATTTAATTTTCATTTTTCGAGGTTTGGTCGTTTGTTAAAAATGTTAATTTTACCGTTTTTTAACTTTTTTCGGTAAATCATAATAAAATTATATTTCGTTAACCTTTTTATATAACGAAATTATCGTACTGCAAGTTTTTTAGTTATAATAAACCGGGTAACATTTTTATGCTCCGTATAAATTTTAATCTAATGTTAGTTACTTTTAAGAAAATATTTAAATCTGCGAAATACTTTAATAATAATTATAATTTGCTTGTTGGGAAGAATATAGCATAATTTATATTTTTGTCATTTGTAAAAAAAGAATGTAATAAGGTGCAAGATGTTTTAATTATTTCGTTATCCGATTATGACGTTTAAAGTATAATTTAACATATTGGTTTTTAGTTTAATCAGGCTGTTTAGGTTGTATATGATTAATGTTAGATAATTCGTAATAGCTTCCTTTATTTATTAAAAAGCGTTTTTCGTTTTTAACGTTTATTAGAATTTTTTTTTTCTTAGTAAGCTTATTAAGAGGTATTATTATTCGGTTAAAATATTTGATAAATTTTCGATAGTAATTAATAAATTTGAAGAAGCTTTATATTTTCTTGATTATGATAGGTATTACTAAATTTTATATTATTAAGAATTTGTTGGAGTTTATTTTAATGTTTTCGGGGGTGATAACATGATTTAGGTATTTAATATTTTATGTTTAAAATTGGTGTTTGTTTATGTGAACTAGTAAATTAACGTTTTAAAATAATTGTAATACTTTATAAACGTAGTTGTCGTATTCTTTTTTAGTTTTCGCAATAAACAAAATATCGTTAAGGTAATATATTATAAGAATATCGAGAAAATTTTTCAAAGATTTAATTAATTATGCGCTAGAAGGTTATAAGTGTGTTAGTAAGTTTTATAAAGGTAATAAGGTATTCGCATAGGCTATATTTGATTCGAAAAGTTATTTTTTACTTATGGCTTTTTTTAATTCGAATTAGGTTATATCCGGTTTTAAGGTTAAAAATGGTAAATTTTTAAATTTCGTAAAAACGATTTTTTATTTTATTAATAAAGGGTAATAACATTATTAAGTTACTGGTAATTTATAATTAATCGTAATCTTTCGTTATTTTTTTAGTATAAAAAATATGGGGTATTTAGCTGGTAATTTTAAAAATTAAAATTATTTTTTCAATCGATTTTTAAATGTTTCTTAAATGCGGATAGCTTTGTTTTTTAAGATTCTAGAGCGGGTACCACTTAATAAATCTTTTTAAGAATAATTTTACAGTTTTATTCGTTATATTTTTGTAATTTGTTTAGAGTTACTTTCGAAATATGCTTTTATATTCATGGTATTATAGTAATATACTAATTAGGGTTTTTAATTTTTGGGTTATTATTATAAATCGTTATTTAATTGTTATAGTTTCGCTTTAATAATAGTAATAATGCGTCGAATTCTTTTATAATACTTATTTTCTTTCGTACATTGTGTTTTTTTAAGTGATTAAGTTTTTATCGTATCTTTATAGCGGCATTTATTATTATTTTCGATTAAGTGTTAGAAATTTTGTCGTTTTTTATACTTATTATTACGTTATAAAGGAAACTTTACCTGGTTAATCTTTTAATTAATTAACGCGTTATATTACTGTAATTATATTTTTCTTAAAATTATATCGTAATTCCCCTGCGGTATAATGTCGAAATTAATGAATATATATATATATATATATTTTAGGATATAGATATTACGGTAATTAATTCTATATATGATATTTCCGTTATTGTAAAAGAATTGTTAATTTTCGGCGGTGTTTATAATATAAAGGTTTCTTTATATTCTTATAATACTTTAATTTTGCTAATTACTTTTAGCATAATATAGTTATTGTTTAAAGCTTCGTTATTTATTATAGCGGTGTATTAGTATGTCCTAATCCGTATTTTTAAAATAATAGTGTTATCGTTATTCTTTATCGTTATTAAAGCTTTTTTTAACAACTTTTTTTATTTCCTTTAGGTTTTATTATTTTGCGACTTTTTTATAAATAGCTTTTATTTTTTAAGTTTGGTTTAAATTATCGTATTTATTTATATAGTTAATGGATTTCGTTTTGTAATTATTTAATATATTGTTATTTCTCTTTTATTTCGTTTTTTATTTTATTAATTTCATTTTTAAGTTCCTAATTAATTATTAGTAATTATTGCATGTATTTTTATTGTCGTCGTATTTCTGCTTTTACGTGTTTAAAATAATCGTTTTATATTTTAAATAATTTTTAATAACGTATTTTAATATACATATTTTAAATTATTATATTATTAAATATTACCTTGTATATTTATTAAGTTTTTTAAAGTAATTTTGTTGTCCGTTTAATAGTTGCATTATTTATAATAATAAAAGAGGTTTTTTATGGATATTATTTGCATCTGGTTAATTTTATACGGCCGTTCTTTAGTTGATCTTTTCTTATAGTTTAATAGTTCGAAAATGTCGATTCTATTATTTATTATTTTTGTTATTTCTTATTTTATTAAAGAAATCGAAAATCTTTTTAGTTATTCGTATAATTGTGATGGCTAGGCTAATTGACCAATTATTAAACCTCAGCGTACGGGTTTATGTTGGCAGACTACTATAAGAAACTAAGTAATATAGTAACTTAGTTACGTCTTATAATACCAAAGATATTTTAGGTAACGAAATTATATTACAAACTATCGTTATTTAACTATAAAATAACGAATAATTTATATATATATTAATAACTTAATATACATTTATTAAATCTAGATATAGTTATTCTAACGGCTTTAAATAAATTTATTTACGTAACTTAACCTATTTGGGCCGTATTTTACGGTTTCGCCAAAAAAACCGTTTTCCGAGATCCGACTAGCTCTATCATAATACGATCCTTTTTTTTGAAAGATTTTCGTCCTGGAAATTTTTAGGTAAATTCTTTTTCACCATATTAAACCGCGTCGCTAATTATAAACCTTGTAATTATCCTAACTAGAAAAAAAACGTTACTTCTCTTGTCAGCTATATTATCAAATTTAGGTTTAAAATTATGCCGTATATATCTTATTACGAGAAACAACTTAAATACGTTATAATTAAAAACCTTAAATATTACAAATAATATGTTCTTTATTACAACCGTCGTTACGATAAATCGGGGATTCCTTTTAACTCGTTAGAAAATATTAATCGTATTAAGAATTATTTTAAGTATAAGTAATAATTTATACAAAAACGTTTATTTTAATTACGGAATAGCATTAAAAAAAACGTTTAAAATTTCCGAACAAATTTTTTATTTTATTCGTAACGAAAAACAATAAATCTTTTTACGCAAAAAAAGTATTAAATTAATTCGTTAAAAAGTAAAAAGTTTAAACAAACTTTAGCATATACAAAAACCGTTTAATAACCGAACTTAAAGCCGTTATTTTCTAAGGTTTACCCGTTAATAACTATGTTAAGTATCTTTTTATTAATGGTTTAAATTAAGATATTATTTTCGGCGCCGTTATTAATAGAAACTTTTTAACAATTACTTAATAGTTATGAAATTTTTTGCTAATTCTTAAAAAATTTTAAAGTTCCGGTAATTTTTCCACTTTATGAAATCCTAAATAAATCGATCGATTTTCCGTATGTCCAAAATTCTTTCCGCCTTATATTCTTTTTCGTTTTCTATTGTCATATCGTCTTATTTAATATATACTTTAGTGATATTTACTGCTAACTTAAGCAAGAATATATGGAAAACTGGGTAAAATTTAACTTTAAGTAATAATTTTAATTAATAATTATTTTCTGAGATTTTTTTAATGATTTTATAAAGCTTAATATATTTAAAGTCGAACTTTTAAGTTAAATATTTCGTCCAGATGTTTTTAATAACTAGATAAACTATTTTCTCTTTTAAAAAAGTTGGTTTTTTCGACCGTTTTTAATCATAATACTTTTTTATTTAATTCCGTACGAACTCGAATTTTATTTTTATTTTTTAATATAATTATTTAAGCTATTTTAACCTAAAAATTATTTTAACCTTAAATAATTTTTCTTTTTATACTGCCCTATGAACTTCTAAGATAAGCCTAAAATTAGCCGTAAAGGGTATTATCTGGATGCTTTTATAGTAATTAATATTATAAGTTATTTAAGCCATTAGTAATTTCTTAACTTAATTATTTTATTCGTAATTAATGTAATATAGTAAATACGTTTTTAACGTTTAATTTTACCCTTTTATTTATCCGTTCGTTTAAAATCGAAATAAGCTAAATAATTTAGGATTTAGACCAATTTATATTATTAAGCTTTGTTAAAATTTAAACGTAAATATAATACTTATATTTTGAAATATTTTTATATAAAAATCCGTATACGCTAAAAATATTTTAAAAAAAATATATACTATTTATTTAATACTTATAGCCCTGTTATAAGGTAAAAACTAAGAAAACTTTATAAATCGATTAATAATTACCAAACTATTATTATAATATATATTCGTAACCGGTTTTTTTAATAAAAAAATTTAATAATAAAATCTATCATAAAGAAATCCCATAATTACTTTATAATTAATAGCGGTTGCAACTTTCCGTACGGTTTCTATTGTCGTACCTTTTTTTTAAAACAAACGTTATATTAATATCTAATTTTATGCACTATATTTTTCATTTTAAGGAAATAATATATTCGTTAAAAACGTTTTAAGATTTTGAGGATCTCTCAATATCCGTATAATTAATATTTATATATATTTCGTATAAAACTTTTTCGATATTCCTTTAGGATTTATATATTATTAAATTTTTAAGTTTGTAATAAATTATTATTATATATTTTAATTCTTTGATATATATTTAAGATTATTTCCCGTATTATTGCAATTTATCGCAAGCGTAATTATTTTTTTATAATAATATCTAAAATTACATAATTCATTTTAATCGTCTTTTTTTAAGGTTTAGTTATTTATTAAATACGTCGGCTTTTTTATTTTCTAAGTCCTTACGGTAAATAATAACAATTTCGTACTTTCTTAATTTTTTTACATAGCGAAAGTATCGGGTTATAAGTTTTCTGATCGTAATAAACCGGGTAAGGTTTTTATAATCCGTATAAATCTTAACTTAATATTAAATACTTTTAAGAAACTATTTAAAACCGCGAAATGCCTTAATAATAATTAAAAACTTTTTATCGAGAATAGCTTAACGTAATTTAAATCCTTTCTAACTTATAAAAAAAAGTCATAAGGTATAATATACTTTAATCGTTTTGTTACCCGATTAAGACGCTTAAAAATAATTTAATACGTCGGTTTTGAACTTAATTAAGCAACTTAAGTTGTATATAATTAATATTAATTAATTCGTAATTACTCTCTTAATTTGTTAAAAAGTTTCTTCTGTTTTTAATATTTATTAAAACCTTTTCTTTTCTCGTATAAATTTATTTAGAAATATTATTATCCGGCTAAATTTTAGCAAATTTTCGATAATAATTAACAAATCTGAAAAAGGCTTATATTTTTTAATCGTACTATACATTACCTAATCTCGCACTACAGCGATTTTTTTAAGGTTTATTTTAATATATCCAAAAGTAATAAAGTCGCTTAAGTATTTAACTTTTTATATAGGGAATTAATTTTTTGACGTTAACTGATAAGTTAACGTTATATGATAATTATAGCGTTTTATAAACATATTCTTTCTATTATTCCTTAATTTCGAAAAAATAAAAATATCGTTTAAATAATATATTACGAAAACGTTAAAATACTTTTTAAAAACATAATTAACTATACGCTAAAAAATAACGAATACGTTAATAAATCCCATTAAGATAATAAGGTATTCGTATAAGCTGTATTTAATTCGAAACTTTATTTTTTATTTATGGCCTTTTTTAATTCAAATTAAGTTATGTCCATTTTTAAAACCGAAGGTAATAAACTATTATATTTCGTAAAAACGATTCTTTATTTTACTAATTAAAGATAATAACATTTAATCCTTAACGGTAACATAATTAAGCTATTAATAATCTATAATTAATCGTAATTTTCTATTTTTCTTAACTATGAAAAACATATGGTAACTGGTTAATAATTTTAATAATCAAATTTCTTCTTTTTATAGTCGGTCCTTTAGGTATTTTTTTAAATACATATAATTCTATCTCGTTAGGGTTGTAAGTAAAGTAAAATTTGGTACATATTTCTTTTTTTAAATAATTTTATGATTTTATTTACTATATTTCGGTAATTTTATCGCGAGTTTTTTTCGAAATAAGCGCTTATATTTGTAATATTATAATAAAACATTAATATAATCTTTTAGTTTACCGGGTTATCATTATAAATTATCATTTAATTATTATAATTTTATGTTAACGGTAGCAATGATACGTCGTATTTTTTTAAAAATATATATTCTTTTTTATCGTATTCTTATAAGTGGTAAAACTTCTGTCGTATTTTCAGACCGCTATTTGTCGCTATTTTTAATTAAATATCAATATTTTTGTTATTACTTTTTTTGATATTTATTATTAGATTATAAAAAAGTTTTATTTAATTAATTATTTAATTTATTAAAAGATTATACTGGTGTAATTATATTTTTCTTAAGATTATATCGTAATTCCCTAAGAGTACGATATCGAAATTAATTATTATATTTCTTTCTGAAATAAAAATTTCGAAATAATTGATTTCGCGTGTAATTTTTCCGTTATCGTAAAAAAATAGTTATCTTTCAGCGGTATTCGTAATATAAAGGTTCTTTTTATATTTCTATAACAATCTAAATTAATTAATTACTTTAAATATAATATAATTACCTCCTAAAATTTCGTTATCTATTATAACGATACACCAATATATTCCAATTCGTATTTTCAAAATGCTGGGATTGCTATCATTCCTTATTATTACTAAAACCCTTTTAAGAACTATTTATCAACTCTTTTAAATCTCGTCATCTCGCAGCTCTACTATAGATAACTTTCGTCTTTTAGGCCTTATTTAACTTATCGTATTTATTTATATAACCTCTTAGTCTTTTATTGTACTTAGTTAATATATTACCATTATTATTCTATCTTATATCTCAACTTATTAATTCGTTATTTAAAATATTAATTATTTATTTATAACTAATTCTAGAAATAACGAACGTTTCCTTCGAATAAGGCAAAGCGCTTCTTTTATCCTTATACCTTTATCTCCTACTAAATAATCTTTTCATTTATTATTCGCAACGTATTCTATATTAAGGTATTTTTATTTTCTCCTCATAAATTTTTCGTAAGTTATGTAAGTTTTACGGAAATTGCTTTTTTTTTTTAATAAGGTCCGCGGTTATCGCTCGTTCATAATGCAAGTTAGCGATTAATTATCGTATAATTTTATTAAACTTCTTTTACGCCGCCTTTTTTTATAACTTATATTTATAAATCTGATAAAAATAAAAAGGGTTTCCCTGAAAGCACTTTTTTTCTTTTAATTAATTTTTCGCTATTACTAATATATCCACCGCTTCCTTCCTAATATTTCGTACGTACTGATATTATTGTTAATCTCGGGGATTATTTCCTTATTGCTTAATAAAATCGAATCTTTATTTTCATATTCGCGCAATTCGTCGAAAGATATAAGCCTTCATTTTTTATACTCGGGGAATCGGAATCTGACATAATAAATTATATAAAGTTTTCCATTCTAATTAACTTCTCCACATAAAATCGTTTCCGTCTATCTTTCGTACTTTTTTAACTACTTTTTAATTATCTATACGGACTATCGTTAATAATATTTTTGTTATTTTCTGGATACTAATTATCGTTTTAACGAATCTTCCCATTTTTGGTAATTTTATAACTATTATCATAAAAGTTTTTGTTGTTTTTATTCTTTTATATAGCCATTTATAACAATCTTTTAACCTCTACTTATTCTTATTATATAATTATGTTCGAAAGTTTTAAAAACTCCATTCCGCGGCGGATCATAACAAAAATCTTTCCTTCTAAACCATTTAGTAGTTACTCCGTAAATACTAAAGTCCATAATTTATTTTGTCGTAATTTTTTAAATATCCCATACTAAAATGCTTTATGGCCGGTTTTGCCACAACTCCAGCACTTAATATATCATACGTTCTACTAAATGGCTTTAATTTCCATAAGTCCGGATTCGGTTCCGTATAAAGTATTACCCTTTCTAAAAGTACTGGTATTTATTAAACACCGGGATTTTTTATTGTTCTATATGCCGGTACTTAGGGTAACGCGTCCTCGTCGTTTTTGTTATCGCTTAAACTGTCGATTATCGATTTTAATAGCTTCTCCAATATATTTATCGAAAATAAACGTTCCTTTTGCGCGAATTATTTTATCCTAAACGTTATCCTTAAATCTTTTATAGAAAATATCAATTAAAGCGTCTTTTTCTTTATCTCTTTATTCAATTTTAATAACTAAAGTTTTAAAGTTGACGGCGTACTTACATACTAGTCCTTTCTATTTAAGGTTAAATATTTTTTAGGCAGAAAACTTTTTTTTCGTTCGAGTTGTTAAAATTAAAACGAAAGTTGTCCTTAAAATTAATATATAAAAAGATCTTATTAGTAAAATTTTCTTTATCGTTTTTTACGTTTTTTATATAATTTCGTATAATAAGTTCGAACCAATTAGTTGTATCTTTTATAAAATATGCTCCTATCGTAAAAATCGATTCGGGTATATTATTAAAGTTTAAAAATCATAAGTAAATACGTGCTTAAATAAGAAACGTTTATAAGTTCCTTTTATTATAAGATTTTAACTTTTTAAGTTTTATCCAAATAATAACAGTTAATATCGCTAGAGTCACCTTAACCTAATCGCTAAATCGTTAATTTTTTCTTTTTAATTCTTTAATACGAATTTAAACCTGTTAAAAAATAATGTCCGAGTTATTAATTAATATCTTGACAATATTAAATATTGCTCAAAATCTAACGGTATTACTAAACAAAAATTTGCAACGTGTAATGGCTAAGTTAATTAACTAACTATTAAACCTAAGCGTACGGGTTTATGTTAGTAAAGTATTGTAAAAAATTAAGTAATAAAGTAACTTAGTTACGTTTCGTAATATTAAGGGTGTTTTAGATAACGAAATTATATAACAAGCTGTCGTTATCTAATTATAAAGTAACGAGTGATATATATATATATATATTAATAACTTGGGATAGATTTATTAAATCCAGATATAACCATCCTTAGGGCTTTAAATAGATTCATTAAAGTTAAGTAAATCCACTTACATAACTTGACCCATTTGGGCCCTGTTTTACGGTTTCGCTAAGAAACCGTTTTCCGAGGTCCGACCAGCTGTGTCATAATAATAATACGTTAGTAAATGGAGCTGTCTTATTTTATATGGTCGGGGTAATACGTGCGTTTATAATATAAGGTATATATTTTTCTATATCGGTTCGGAGTTTTAGGATAAACGGTTTTAATTTACTCTTAGTACTTTTGTAATTATTTTTTAATTATTTAAGTTTTTTGTTATTAAGTTTATTTTTTTTTTTTTTTGTCGTTGTAAGAATGTTTTTTCCTTTATAAACCTTTCGTTTAGTAGGTTTTATTATTAAGTTTTTTATTATTTAAGAGGTTATTATATTTCGGCTTGCGATTATATTTGTGCCTTTTTTATACGCGCTGTATTTCCGTTTACGAAGGTTCTGGAGAGCCTCTTTTTCGTCGTATTATGGTGAGGGTTTTTCTACTTTAATGGTTTTAAGATTGTCCTGTAGGTACCGGGGTTCCTAACTAGTTTTATTAAGGTTTTTTAGGTGATTTATATTAGGGTGTTTTATGTCCTATCTTGCCGCAATTTTAGTATTTGATTTGTCGGATACCTTATTGCTAAATAATTTTGATTTTATAGGTTCTGGTTTTATTCTATACGAGGTATTACCTTTTCTAGTAGTGCTGGTATTTGCTAAGTATTTAGGTTTATTATTAATCAGAGTACTTATTTTTAGGATATATTATTTTCGTTAGTTTTGTTATTTTTTAAATTATCGATTATTAATTTTGATAACTTTTGTCACCTATTAACTTAAGATAATACGTTGTTTAATTCGGACCGTGTTATTTTTAACGTCGTTTCTAAGTTTCTTTATATAATATATTAATTAAGGTTTTAAAGGTAATAACATGTTTAAAGGCGGGTTTTTTTATTTTAAGCCGAAAATCTTTTAAGCTACCAACCGTTTTTTTATTTAAGTTGTTAATGTTAGAACGAAGTTTATCTGTAAAATTATTATATAATAAAAAAATATCGTTTGTTAAATTTTTTAGATTATTTTCGACAATTTTTAGGTAATTCTTTTTAATAAGTTTAAATTAGTTTATTACCTTTTTAATACGGTAAGCTTATATAGTAAGCATTTTATCCGGGATGTTATTAATATTTAGAAAGCGTAAATAAACGTGTATTTAAGTAAAAAAGGTTTATAAGATTTCTTTTATTATAATATTTTAATTTTTTAGGTTTTATTTTAGTAATAGTAGTTATTACGGGTAAGATTTTTTTGCTTTAATAGAAATCGTTAAAAGTTTTTTTCGAGTTGTTAAATACGGGCCCAAAATTATTAGGTAAAAAAAACTGGTCGATATTTTGATAATATTAGATATTGCTTAAAGTTTAACAGCATTACTATCTAAAAGTTTATAACGTATAACGGTTAAGTTAGTTATTTAATTATTAAACTTAAACTTCCGGGCTTATACTAATAAACATAGTATTAAAATTTATCTAATTAAAAATAATTCAAATACGTTTTGTAATACTAAATGTATTTCAAGTAACGAAATTATATTATAAGCTGTTGTTATTTAATTACCAATTCTACCGTAGTTATATATTCCGATAGTTATTATTTTTTCTTAAAATTTTATCGATTTCGTAAAATCCCAACGGTTTTAAGATCTTGTAGATTTCGCAAAATTAGGATGATTTTAGAATTTCGTAAATTTTGTAAAATTCTAATAATATTATTATGTAACCGTGCATTCTATTCGTTTTAACTGTTTCTAAATATGCTAAACGTGTTCGGTTATAACAGGTAAATAATTTATCAAAAAGGAAAACTTTAAGTTATTTTCTTAATATTTTCACTTAACCAGCTCGAATTAATAAATTATATCGATAGTTAAAAAGAGATTTTAAAACTGTATATGCTAATAATTTTTAATTTTTTATATTATCATTTTTTATCGTTTTATTTGGGAATATTTAAAGAAAGCTTTTGAAATTTTGTATAAAACTATCGAAAACGAGCTCAAAAAATCGCAACTTAATATTAGGCCTTATTTTAAAGGTTTTGTTATTTTTGTAGGGATTTTATTAATTGGGTTAGCGTGGTATTAAAAGTTACATAGCTACAGCTGCGCCGTAAGCGCAACTATAACTGTCGGCTAGCAGGAGTGCGTTAGCACCCTATATGCTGAAGAATCCCTCTAATCGGAATATATATGTTCCGGGACTAGATTATCTTAGAATGCAGGGCGCGTTCTATAGCATCTGCAACTAGTTACTAAATATAACAATAACTGGTATTCCTTATATCTGATAGTTAAGAGTTTTATTCCTTTAACTTGTATTATATATTAATTAATTAGTTATTGCTAAAACGGTATCAGTAGTACATTAATAGCAATTATTTATATATTTTAATAACCGTAATAACGACCGTATATTTAACGTTCTTTATTATTTATAAAGAACTTAACAATCGAAATCGCTTTAAAAGCGAACTTTAATTTAAAGCATAACGTACCACATATATAAGCTGGACACATAATTGACCTGGACACTTTTTAGCACTCCGTAGCAACAAATAGCAATAAATTTAAATAGCTTAACAATAATATATCGCATTAATTTAAACTAATCGGATATTTTTTCGTTAAATATCTTTATAGCTTTTTTATAAGTGCGCGCATTTTATCCAGGCTTGCCGCAAACGTTATATTTCCGTTCCTTCGTTTTAACCTTTTTACAACGATTATTTCTAACCGTTATTAACTGTATTCTTTTAATATTTCTTTTTTTTCGGTTAGAAAGGCTTATTTTTCTTTAAGAAGCGTTTATTTTTAATTTTTCGACGTTTACTTAAAATATAGTTAATTTCGCGTAATTAGGCGGTAATTTGTTTCGAAAAAGTAATTTTATAGTAAAATATTAGTTAATTTTTAGCTAAAAAATTAATAAATTTATGAAATTTTGCCGGCGAGCTATTTTGTTAATTTTTGATTTTTGTTTTTAAGTAACCTTTTTGTTTTATTATTTTTGGATATTTTTAAGAGTTTTTGTAAACGGGAAAATAGAACCGGCGGAAGTTTACGGGGAGATGATTAGCGTAAATACAACTAGAGGAATTTTAAGGGTAAAAAAACGGTATTAAGATCGAATAAAACGGAATTAATTCCGGCGAATCCGGATTTAATATTGTCGGACGTTATAGTAATTTTAAATGCGTTGTAAGAACCGTTAAGGAAATTTGTTTTATCGATATAAATATAATAATATCGTATTAAGCTTTTAATATATAACGAATAAATACGTTTAAAAAAAATTACATTAAAAAGTTAAAACTTATGCGAAAAATACGCGTGTATACAAAATGTAATAATGTTGTAATTGGCGTAATAATTTTCGAATTTTATCATATGATAATTTTCGTAACTGTTTAAAATAAAAAAAAGTTTCGATTTTTTCGTACGCGTTCGAATCTACTAATCGAAATATTAAAGTTATTTTATATTTAATTTGTTTATTTTTTAATCATTAATACTTATTATAATTTTTTAGTCAGTTATTAACGGTAAGTTATTACGAAATTAATTTTTAAGATAATTTTTCACTTTTATAATAATAAATAATGGTATAATTAAATTTTAGAAATTAATAATTTAAATAATTACAATTTATTTTTTTAATTAAGTTTATTTAAATTTTTTACGTTTTTCGGTATTAATAATTATTATACGCGTTATTATAAAAGGTTTTATTAAAAAATCGGTTTCGTCGAAATTATAAATTTTTTTTATAATACTATATTTTGTGATAATAACCCGAATTAATATAAATTATTTACGAAATACCTTAAATCTTTATATAATATCTGTTAATAATTACTTTTTCGATTTAAACGCGTTTTAAATTTTTTTTACCGTTTAATAAAATTAATTACTTAATTAATTTTAATACGTGACGTAATACATTATATAAATAATAAATTCGCTATATTTTTAATACGTTAACGCCGGATAAAAAACGTTCGCGTATTTAGGTTAAGAATACGATCGACGGTCGATTTCTTGTCGGTCGGCGTTAATTTTTATAAAAAAGGGATAATATCGGTTCGGACGCGTTTACCGTTATATCGCGTTTATAAGGTAAAAAAAGGGACGTTATAAATAAAATTATTTTTTTTATAATTAAGTTTCGAGTTTCTTTTTTTTATAAACCGTTTTATGTTATAGTTATTAAGAAATAAGTAATTAAAGATAAGGAGTTGAAATAGCTGAAAAAGCGTTCAGCTTAATTATATATCCAGCTTAAATATGTGATACGTTACGCTTTTCAGAATTAGGATTATATCGATCTTAATTAATTACATCCGTAACCTATTAAACTTTTAAAACCTGATATAACTTTTTACCTAAAAAAATAAATTCGTTATCCGACACGAAGTAATACTTTAGTTAGTTTTTTAACGATATTTACATTTTCCGGCTAAATTACCGAAAAATCGATTATATTAATTACTTAATAAACGCCCTTAAAATAATAACCGAAAGCAAACAAGCTTATATTTAGAACTTTACGACATATATTTACGAAAACTGGAAATACGAAAACTTTTGTAAGAAAGTTAACGATTTTATGAAATAAATCCTAAAATCGGTATTTTTAATAATTAAAAAGACGAATTCCTTTTTAAAAAAGATCTTACGAAAATAATACGTTAACCTGGCCGAATCCGGCAAGGTATACGACAGCATGTTTTTAATTAACATTCAATGGCAATATCGAAAACAATTAAAGTAAGTTTCGAAATTATAAAAAAAATTAAACGAATAAATCATAAAACAGTAAAAGGTTATGGCTCAGAAATAACGATATAATATTTTAATAACCGGAATAACGATCGTATAAGTTAATAGCCTATATATAATATTAGTTCCTATAATTAGAACATAAACGATAACTTTCTAAAAAATAAAGAAAGTTAATATCAAAAACGGAACGATTAATTACTAAAAAATGGCAGCCAATTTTTTAGATTACTAGAACATAACCTAATTATCGTTTATATTATTTAAAAACATTAAAGTAACGTTTTAACGTTTTATAAAATACCTGCAAATCCATTTAATTAAAATAGCCCCGATAAGGAGGAAATCAAAAATATTAATAATTAACTACGTAATAAAAACTTTAAAAAATCGAAACGAAATAATCGTAAAGGTTTATATTCGGACGATCAAAGAACTAGTAAATAAAATCGTAACAAATTAAACTTATAAGATACCCGTTATAAAACATACTTAAACTCTTACTATAAATTATCCTATTATCTTTATACGTTTCTTAATAAAATCCTTAAAAAATTTCCAAAATACCAAAAGTCTAAGGTAATTTATTCGAAAACGTATCGCTGCTAATTAATCTTTAAACAAAGAAATTAACCGTTTATCGAAATTTATGAACAAACTTAATATACAAAAAACAGATTAACTTTTAAAAAGAGTAAAACAAATACTGACGTATTTTCTAATTACTAATTAACGTAACGTTATAAGTATTTCGTCTTAGTCTTTAAAAAATTTATCTATTTTAGATTTAAGGTTTACGATATACATTTTTAATTTAATTAATAGGTTTCTAAATTTTAAATTAACCGTATAAAACGACAGGGTATAGGTAAATAATAACTTCGTCCCGATTAAGGGGTACAGAAAAGTTAATATACTTTTTCGAAGCCTTAACGATACGAAAACGTTACGTTTATACGATATAGCTTGTTATGAAAACTTCGCGTATAATTTAGAATTATTCCAGTAATTCCGAAAAAAGAAATGCTAGTAAAAGAATAAAAAAGGTAATAATTATATTCGAAATAAATATAATAAGCTTACTATTACGTTAATAAATACTTTTAACTAATTCGTTATCGAAAATATTAACCTAATAATATTTTATATAACCTTAGTTATAAACGAAACGTTAATTCGTTAAGAGCGAAATTACCGCGAACCGGTAACGGTACTATATAACACTTAAGGTTA
This sequence comes from Monosporascus sp. GIB2, assembly GCA_004155935.1. Taxonomy (NCBI): domain Eukaryota; kingdom Fungi; phylum Ascomycota; class Sordariomycetes; order Xylariales; genus Monosporascus; species Monosporascus sp. GIB2. The sequence continues at coordinate 51,335 of QJNV01000195.1, forward strand.
AAATACCTAGGGCCTAAAGTAATTACATAATTGCAATCCTATATAAGGGAAATACGCCTAAAAAGTTTTATAATAATCGAATATCAAATATGTGGTAAGGCGAAAACTAAAAGGCAAATACGCCGCAAACTCAAAAAAGGAATATTCTAATTAGGATAAAACTCGTCGTCGATTGTACAAACTTCGAAAAAAAAACTCTAAAAAATATAAATATATCATAATTATAATTAATAAGTACTTAGGCTTTATTTAAAATATTTACTTTAAAATCCGGAAATAAGATATATTAGTTTTAACGTTTTAATAATTTTTAAATATTTTAAAAAAAACTATCATAAAATTTTCCTATAAAAAATTAAATACGATAACGAAATCTCAAAAAACTATCAATTTCAAAATATATTCTAGTTACCTTTTTTTTAATATTAGACTTAAACCTTAAATACCGTATACTCAGGTTTAAAACAGAAGTATAAAACCTTTAAGAGGTATAATTAAGAAAAAAATAAGTACGATACAGAATAACGTTAAATTACCTTCGTTTTTTATTATATATATCTTCAAAACGGTAATATATCTATATAATCATACCCCCAAATACGCATTTTTTTAGTAAAACTTATATGAAATTTACTACATTTATTTAACGTATAGAAATAATATTATAATATTCGATCGGAAACCTTAATAAACCTACTTGCGAATATACGGTTATATAACCTACGTTATAATAACGAACACTATAAAGAAAAAATAAAAACTTTAAAAATCAAATTTTAAAACTTAGAGTAGTTATTTTATTAGTTACCGATTTACGAATAATTACGAAATCTGGAACGAATTAATTAACATAATTATTATTATTCGAAACGTATAATTTAACGAAAAGACCACTTTTTTACGTAATATTAAAAACTTAAAAAACAAGTTTTTGTACGTTCTAAAAAAGAAATTTATGAAAATTACTCGGACGGCAAAATTTCTTAATTAAGTTAATAACCACTTAATATATACGCAAGAAAAAAAATGAAAACCTAAATAAAATTAAATAAGGGTTAAATCGAAGATATAAATTTAAAAAGGTGTTAACGTAAAGAATGTACGGGATAAGAAAAAACTAATATATCTGCAAAAAATTAATCATCCCTATATAACCTTTATGTTCGAGTTATTTCCATCTCTTAAATTATTACCGTTATTTGCGTTTACTCTAATAATTGTTATAATTATTATGCCGACAGAAAAAAATCAAAATAACCTTAAGCCTTTATCCTTTTATCTAATATAAAATAACGGTAAAAAACCAAAGCACCTTACGGGTAAAAATTTCCCGTACGTTCTGTACAAAAAAAGTATTATTAAAAGCAATTACAAAATAGAAAAACTGCATATAATACTAAACGAATAACTTGGTTTATAAATACGCTAAATAATCGGCCGGTAAACTACGGAAATTTAAGGCGAATAATTACCCGAAATACGTATTACTTTAATCCGAATGACTTTAATACATTAAAAATAAAGATATTACCTAAATCACTTGAACGGGTACATAAACGGGATTTACCGTTACCGCCGCGAGGTTATAAAAAACTAAATATATACCCGTTAAAAAAGATATTTCGTAAAACCGAAAAAGTTTACTTACAAAACCATAAAAAGATACGATCTTAAAAAACCGTTAATCAATTTTCTGCTAAAAGGAAATAAGTCCTAGGGTATATATAAATATACGCTTACAAATTTAATAAATATGGCTAATTTTAACATATAAAGCCCGTTTCGTTATACGAAACGATTAATAGCTAAAAAACGTTTATAGCGATATATACGTATTTATACTTGTTAAAAAGTTGTTTCGAATTTTAATCGTTATTACGGCTAAATCCGACTTAAAGCTTAAGTAATATAACGTTATAAATATTTTTATAAATACTAACTTACCTTATAAAATATATACAAAAACGCCTTTAAAATATCCGTAACATAAAAAACTTTTTCTCATTAAAAAAGTATTATATAAATTAAAAAAGTTATTTTTGTTATAGCAGAAAAATTTTATTAAAATACTTAAAACCTTAAGACTTATTCCTATTTCTTACGAATTTCATTATTTTATTAAGTGGTATTTAATTGTCTTTTTCTTTTTTTGTGGATAATATTATTATAACATATCGCGAAAAAAATTAAAATTTCGACGATTAATTAATTTAATAAATACGGGACCGGTATATCTTTATAAAGGGCAAAAGCTTACAATAGTTTTTCGGCATCGAAATAATTAAGAATAAACCTCATCGGAAAATTTAATTATTTTAATCCCATTTTATAAATAAACTAATTAATTTAATCATTTAAAAAATTTTAAATAACTTATTAAAAACGCTTATAACTAGCGTTAAATTACTGCCGAATTTTAATTTAGCCTATTTAAGTTTTATTAATAACTATTAGAAAAAAATTAATTTTATTTTTTCATAATAATTAATACGTAACTCGATATATTTTTAAGGTATTCCGATTTGCTCGATTTAACTTAAATTTTAATAATGTATATTATAAATCTGCCGACAGAATTATATTATATCTAATCGAAACCAAAACGTTAACATTATACTTCGGCGGTAAAAATTTGTTAAATACTTAAAATTACGTTTTTTTTTTCGCAGATAATACTATCGATCAAAAAAGTTTTTAAACTTACGTTATAAAGCTACTTAAAAAAGTAATAAAATAACGAGCAAATAAGTAAAATATAGTAATTATTTTTATAATAGAAACGGAATTAGTATCCCTTATGTAAGTTATAAGAAAACGTTCCTTAATTAATAATTAATTGAAAAATTAAAAACTATTTCAAATATAAAACCGTTATATATATAATATAATAATTAACAAATTTTACGGCTTATTAACGCCGATATCGCCTTATTAATAACGAAATTACGGTATGTGGATTTATATAATTATTAGTTACGAAAAGCTATAAATAAAATTTTAATTAAAATAAATTATACGTTTATAAGTAATATATTAAATAACAAAATAATTAAAATTAATACATATTATTAATAACTTCGATTAACAGGAAAACCCCTTACGAGCAATTTTAAAAAAAAGAATTAATTAATTAAAAAAATTTAATTTCCGGAGAAAAGGTAAAATAAAAAAATGTGGCTTTAAGAATTATAACGATTAACGCCGTAAATACTTTAAGGCGTTAAGGGGGTATGTCGGCTAGCAAGGGTACGTTAGCACCCCATATACTAAAAAATCCCTTTAATCGGAATATATATATTCCGGGACTAGATTATCTTAAAGTGCAGTGCGCGTTTTAAAGCACTTACAACTAGTTACTGAATATAACAACAACTGATGTCCCTTATATCTAACAATAACCTTCAAAATAAGGCCTGATTTTATTAAGGTAAGTCGTTTTTTGCCGTTAAGAAAAAAAGGGGCTTGGACTACGCTAACTGTAATAATTGCAGAAAATATAATAATAACAATGAATTTAGAAAATTATCACCTTTTTCCCATTTCTCCATAAATATTTTTAAATTTTAAATAGTATTAGTTATATTATTTGGTTATTAGATAAAATTAAAGTGCAGCTTTATTGTTGCTTTTATTTTTAAATATAAGATTAAGGTATTAAAGTCTTGTAATACAATGAAAAATACGCTATTTTTTAAGCTAAAATTTATTCTTATTTTTATTAGTGGTTTATCGGCGATAAAACTAATAAGATTATCGTAGAATTCGTGGTCGTCGCTGCTATCAGCATCTAGAGAGCCGTCGCATGCTCGCCTGCGGTTACGCTATCGTGCGCGTACGGCACCATACCTTACACCAAGGGGAAAATAATCGGCGCCCGCCACGGTGCTCAGCAGCCGGCGCGGCGCAGCGCGCTCGACAGCTCTCTTATGGAAGGCCGAAGACACCACCCCGTGCTCCTCCGCAATTAAACACTCGACTTCCCTTCGCAGCTCAGCGGGACAGGGTTTGCCTGCTAATCCAGAAATACGCAGTCAATCCACAATGAGGCCTTAACCTTAAAGACGGCATATACGTCCCCTCGGGGAGCAGAGTGGCATAAGCCGACTTCGAGCACCGAATGGAGCCATCCATCCCCGAGACTTTGGCGCTACGCACGACTAACCATCGCAAGCAAGCGCCACTCCTCGTCCCCTGGTCGGGAGGAGGAACAAGCACTTGGTTGGCCGGAAGACCCACCGGAACGGATAACCTAGCGCCCGGCTACGGAAATCAGGTGGGCCGTTTGTAGCAGTAGAGATTAAGTTGATAATGGCGTGCTTTCTCCTAGAGTTCTACTTCCACGTTTCCGGAAGGGGGAAAGACCGGCCAAAGGATATGTAATAGATAAATAAGAATACGTTCACTGACCGGGCTGCGACAGTCATTGGGAAAAGAAAAAGAAAAAAAAAAGACTCGGTAAACTCTAGTTGGACGGGAGGTATGAAGTTCTGCTGTCCTAAGTTCGTATGTTTAGGTGACAATGGGCGTAGCTTGACGCGTTCCACCCCGTTTAAACATCTTGCCATGATACTTGTACAACGGACCATAACAATTTCAGTCAAGTTATCAACGCCGGGGACAGCACCTGGTATAGCCATAGCCTGAGATTGTCCTCGTCCTACAGTCCTTGATCCTGTTATCATTCCCTAACGTCACAACACCCTAGCCAGAAGAGCAAACCCAGCTGCCTCAATAATAACAAATACGCAATGAGCAGCAACCATTTCGACTCAAGCACCAGAAACATCGGAATGCCGACCCTCCCTACGCCGCGGACATTCCGGGGGATCCAAATCAGGAACTATTCGCGAAAAACTTGGTAATCTTCTGCGTCCCGGCCTGCTTCGGTTTGGCGGGGCTCTTGGTGCCGTTGCTCGTGGCACTGATCTTAGGCCTTCCGCCGCCTTTGACGGGTGCCGTACGGGCCTTCGTCGTGTTCACTGCGGTGGTATGTGCCCTCTTCTTCGGCGGCGCCCCCTCGGCGGCCTCATCATCATCCACAGTCCGTCTCTTGACACCGGCAATAGTCTCATCTTGGCTGGTGCTGGACCCCTTTCCCCCGTCTTCTACTTTCACCCCGGTGCCGTCTTCAACGAATCCCTCGTCCTTCTTCATCCGGATCTCAGGTTGTTGTTCCTCCTTCTTGATAGCGAACGACGACGACTGCCCCTCCTTCGCCGCGGCGACGGCAAAGAAGTTCGCGATGTTGTTCTTGTTCTCCTTGCTGTCGAGCGGGACGATGAAGGACGGCGAGTTGTTGCCGACCTTTCCGACGTCCTTGCTGACAGGGTAGATGTCGAGCTCGCCCTCGAACGGCCGCAGCAGCGCCTGCAGCTCCACGGACCACTCGTGGCGTCCGGGGTCGAGCCACGTGCGCAGCGCGTCCGAGCCGTTCTCCAGGATGACGGGCATGCGGTCGTGCAGGAAGCTGAGCTGATTGTTTGATTCCGTCGTGATGATGGTGTACGTGTAATTCTTCCGGCTCTCGTCATCTGGGTTGAGGAGGGAGTCCTGCGCGTTAGCATAGTCGTTGAATAAGCTCCCGGGCCGTGACACAGGCAGGTCCGGTTCGGGAGCGAGGGAGCGAGCTACTCACCACCCTCGTACTGCACCACGTCCCAGAGGCCGGCGAAGCACACTGCAAGACGGGGAGTCAGTAGCCGTCCATTCAAGTTAGGCAAGTAATCGGGAGTCATAAGACATTGTTTGAGAACTATAACTCCCAGACCGCGCCCATCTGGCACTTTGCGTCCCCTGAACCATGTCGGAGGAAATGAAGGGGTCCGGGAAGAAAGTGAGCACGAATAAAATTGCTTACTAAGCTTGCCGTCCTTCCTCTTGACGAAGTGCGGTATCTTCTCGCGCCCGCCGTCCTTCTTCAACCACTCGTAGAAGCCCTGCGCAATGACGACGCAGCGCTTGCGCGCCTTCATCGAACTCCACATGCCGCCGGCCTGCGCCAGCGAGTCGTCCCGGCAGTTGATGGTCTTCATGACGGTACCGTAGTCCGGGTTGCGCTTTGTCCAGAAGGGCACGAGGCCCCACTTCATGCTTTGCAGCTTGTAGCGGGTTCTGCCGCCATCCCGCCGTTGCCGTACGCTACTTTCCTCCGCGCCGCCGGTGTGCCGGTCACCACCGTCACCTCCTTCGTCGCGGTCGCCTGGAGCAGCACCACGCCTTTCGTGCGCCGCCGCGCGGTTACGCCGGGGCCCCGCGCCCCAGTCCGGCACGTCGGCGCGGTAGACGATGCCGTGGTAGCCGGGGGCGAAGTTGTAGCTCTGTCTGGGGGCGCCGGGCACATAGTTATTACCGCCCGCCTCATCCACGTCGTTGTCCTCGGGGGCCTCGTCGGGGGCCTCGTCGACGGGCATGTCATCGTCCTCTAGCAGCTGGCGGATCTGTGCCAGGCGCTGTTTTTAGGTTTGCGGACTCGTCAGCCTCGTCTGTCCACTCACTCGTTCGGCTATTCCCGCATTCCCTTTTCATTTTGCGTAGAGTCGCGCGAAAGGGAGCCACGACTGCGCTCAATGAAAGATACCGAACAGGGGCTCATCTCCAATCTGGGAGCATTGTAGCTCATAACAGAAAACGAGTACGAGTGGTACGGCATAAGCGTTGCTCCATCGAGAGTGTGGAGATGGAAGCATAGTGGGGATGCATGGATCAAGGGAAACTCACCAATGCGATCGCGTAGCGTCCACACATTCTTAATGGGTAAGAGACCGGGTGCTGTGAATACTCTACCAGAGGATTAGGTCATCCCGTGCAGGACAGAGATGTTCACTCTGAAAGATGACAAATTGACAATATGTATACCTGAGTAAAGATGATGGGCGAGTTGACCGAAGTGGCCAATCATGACGCCATTACCTACTTAGTTAGCCTCACGTTCTCAACACGCTGTCAGGTGACCACGATGAATTGCAATATGAGCTTCACCAATCAGTTCTCCAACGTCCGCGAATCATACCGGATTTTCTGGCACACGCTATGGAGCTCCAGCTCCCGAGGCACAATATCATGACAGGCTTGAAAATGTCGGGGTTAATTGTTTTACTCCTTAGTCGCAACTACTAGATAGGGCTGCTTCACATGCATCGTGGATGATGCTCACTCAGCGCCATGTCTTGGAAAGGGCAGGTTTAGCTTGTGGAAATGGCAAAGCATCTCATTCCGTAACAAGTAATTTTGTGAAACCGTTCCACGCCAAACCATGCACAAATCAGTATCGAAGCAGAACCATGCCCTTCCAGTTGCTGACTGCACTTGTGATACATGGGAAGAGACCTGACGCAAGACAACCCAAAGCCAAGCACCATTTTAAACCTTGAAACCTCTCGATCGTCTGCGGCCACGAGCCTTCTCGAACTTGCGGCCCTTGGACTGGACGTAGGGTTTCTAAATACTGATCAGTATCGTGCACCAAGCAACTAATAACGGGGCATGCGCACCTTGTGCTTGTGGGGTCCCATCCCAAAGTGCTTCACAGCCTCACGGGCGTTCTTGGGGCCACGGAGCAGCAGGGTGTTGCTTCCAGTGGGGGCACGCAGAGCCAGCTGGTCCAGAGTCAGGGCCTCACCACCGGCCGCGAGGATGCGGCTTCGGGCCGTAGCGGTGAATCGCAGAGCGGCGATGGTCATCTTGGGGACCTCGAGAAGGCGGTTGTCGTCAGTAATAGTGCCGACAACCACGACGGTCTTGTCCTCCTGGCCCTTGGAGATCTGGCTCTTGACACGCGACAAGCTAACGGGCGGTCGGTTGATCTGAGCGAATGGTTGTCAGCACGTATGATGTGGAATCTGCGGGATACGGGATCCTAGCTTACGCGGGACATGAACAGTCGGCGGAGAATGACCTTGTTGAAGTTCGACTCGGTTCGGCCTGCATGTCGAAGAAGTCAATTAGCACACTTATATCACTTCGCAAGCCAGAGGAAAGCAGTCCAGCATGAGACAAGAGGATGTAATCTTACGAGCCAAAAACTTATAGAGCTTCACGAGGAGCGTGAGGTAGACATTGTCGCTCTTAGGGGCGGTGCGGTGAGTAGACCGCACGTGGTGGCGGTCGAGATCGATACCTATTCAGAGCGGAAAAGCCATCGTCAGCTTTTTAGTTCATGCATGCTCTCTCGGGAGGCCATCATCCAACGCTAGCAAGGTGGTTGCCAAAAGAAATGATAGTGCCCTGAGCCACAACGCACCCATTGGCACTATTAATTATTTGCCCACCACCTTGGCTACGTTGAATGAGGTTTTCTTCCCATTTGCGCAAAGAACGAGAAGCTGGTTGTTGACAACCGCAAGTAGGAAACCGCGACGAGAGATTGCCAATCCACCAGCTCCTCGATTCTTCACTTGCACACGAAGACTCCGAATAGTTTAACGTACCCATCTTGCCGGCAACTATGGGTTTTGGCTGTTGTCGTGCAGGTTAGTTGTCGTGGAGGATCGTAGACGTGGAGTCGTGATTGAGAAGATCGGAAATCTTAAGAGTGGAACCCCCTCAAAAAGTTTCAAGGTGAGGCATGAATTCGCTATGAATTGTGCGAGTGGGCGGTGACAGCTGGCAGTTTATTAGGGTTGCCAAAGAGAGTGGAAGACCCCTTCCTGAGAGCCCCTGTGGCTAAAGCTGGTAGTGGCAGTGGTGGGTGGGGCCATCGGGGCTGGTACTTTTCAGTCGGGAACATTAGCACCCAGTGATCATAGGGGAGCCTAGGTACATTATGCGGGAAACGCATCGTTATGGTCTTCATTCTCTATTTGTATTTGGAATGTACCTACTGCCCATAGCGCTGTGCCACCCCAATTTATGCAAAGCTTTTGCTATAGAAAAGACCATGCGCTCTAGACCATCTACCGCTGCTCTCATGTACCCTCCTCGGTACTTGATGATGCTGAAGTCCGTTTCCGCTGACAGTGAGTCCGAAATGCTTTCTGCTGCTGCAAGTAGAGCCGCATTCATGTTCTATGTGTCTTTGTCTAAACCTCCCTCTATATGATACCGCCCTCTTCCCAAGGATATCGCAGGTCTACCTAGCTATGACTCGCGCACTTGACCTGCCTCTCCATGAACCATAATCAGCAATGGCATGGGTCCTCATCAACCCGCGCTGCTGATCGCCAACGCCTTATTGTGACTCTGCTGAAAATTCACGGAACCGTCATTAGTTTGTGACACTGTCCCTCAGTTTTATAAGGCGACAGGTTCGAGTGGCTTCAGACCAACCAAGAAATCCCTGGTCATTTCAAAGCTGAGCCAGTTGGCCGCCATGCTGGGTGCGACCTTGAGCAAATTCGGGAACAGGCCCTTGTACAAGCCCCGGACGCCTTCCTGCGTGACTATAACCTTCACCGCGTCCCCGATGGACTTGTACTGGAAACCCATGCCCGACATGGTGTTGATCTGGAACCTTCGACGTAATACATCGCTGTGCGAAAAAGACCGTCAGCCCTGAGATGTGTGTTCCAGCTCTACTTAACTTACAATGGGTATGTGCAGGTCTGGGCGACCGCGCCAGATACAGCACCTGCGAGGAGTTTCCGTCCTGCATTAGGGTTCTTGTCACCTTCGGGTGTCAAGTATTTCCGGACAAACTCATATGTCATGAAGTTCAATCCGACCTGTAAGTAGTGTGAGTACCACCGTATAGTCCCCAAAAAAGCACTGGTCTGGGATCTAGAACATACGTATGGAGCAACCCCAGCAACGGTAGGGATTATACCCCGGTATAACGCAGCCATACCTCCCTCCTCTTTGTACATTGTCGCCATAGTACTCCACATGCCCGGGAGCTTTCCGTCTTTTGGTTTATTGGCAAGAGCAGCAAATGATGCCGAGTGTATAGACAACCGCGTACGCACGATGTCTAAAGGATAAGTAAAAAAGACCGAGGTAATGCCCGCAATGCCTCCACACACTAGTCTCTCGAGCGGTGATAAAGGAGCTCCGGGATATTTCTCGAAGAAGTGCTACAGGGCGCCGGTCAATCACCAGACGACAATAGCCTTGGACATGTTGCGCATGTGGGGTGGGCCATATCTGGACGCAAAGACGGGCGCGAATGACGGTGGACTTACCCGCTTGTAGAGGTTGTAACTGCCAAACTGGACAGCAGAGTATGGGACTATGCGGATGCAGTTGGTGCCATTGCCAGCCATGAAGCCTCTCCAGCCTTCTTCTCTCCACATCTTCCCAAGCGCCTTTCCCACTGATAGCTTGTACTCATTGTGGCCAGCGCTCTGGACTTGGAATAGAATCTTGAGGCGCTCAAGAGGGGAGACGACGGTCCGAGAAACGGCACCCGCCACTCCGCCGGCGGCGAAGGCTGCGACTACCGGTTGGGAAACGAATTCACGGAACTGTTCGGTTCTGTTGCTCGGGCCATACTTGGCCTTAATGACATCTTCGGGACTCTAAAGGGTTGATGTTCCGTTAGCTGCTATCGCCGGACGAGCACGGCCACCCGGGCGCGCTTCAAGACTTTCAACGGCTAGCGAAGGAAACACCTACCGTCGCCATATTGATACGTCAACTAAGCAAGAAGGTCCGGCAGGGCTTGCGACGTGGGAGTGAACGGGGAAAGGGGGCTGCGTCGCACGGAAGTTGCGCAAGGGCGTCGGCGTCGCACAGCAGATGCAAGATGACATCTAATCCTTTCAGGAAACCAATATTGCGCTGGATAAGGATAGGAGGATACGGCCATCCATATGCGAGGCTCTCATCGAAGTTGCCTCGTTGCTTGCGAAGACATAGCTGGAACTCGGCAGAAGGTCGCAATGTTCAAGACGAGCGAGAATACGTCGGTTAAGGTGTGCTTCGCGGAAATCGGTCGCACAGTTTTCCGGCTGAGGCGCTCGTCGGGGTGAATGTGAGATTCCACTGGAAAATTTAATTAAGGCTAGAGAAGAGACCACCGTTTATAGCAATAGGAGAGGATGGGGTTGTCAGCTCCGTAGGCTGTTAGTCGATAAGTAATCAAATGGAGGACCCGACATAGAAATTGAATGTCAAGGGTGTCTGGCGGCTGCTGAGGGCATTCAATGGCCACGGGATTGAAGATATGAAGTCAAGTGATGGCAGAACAGAATTGCGAGAAAAGTCAGATGGAGATGTATGCGTCGGCGTTGGCCTCAACCTCACAGCGACATCAATGGCACTAATGTGTACATTTACTAAGCAGTTAACATAAGTACATACATATTAGGTTATCGAATAATGAGGATGCGCATCATTGGTCTATGGGCGGCTAATGCATTCTAGACATCTCCGTCATTGGTCTACCAGGGCGCATATACATACACGCAGGTACATCTGCTGGGAATGTATACCTAAGAACTAAAGGTCACGGTAACCGCTCACATGTATATCCAAGCGCATCGTGAGACTCCTAGCGCGAACAAACTCAGATAGTAGTTATCACGAGAGCAGGCAGGTTGTTCTTGAGGTCAACATTACCAGCAGAGGGATCTGCATGGATTATTAATACGAGGCTCATCAAGCGTTGAATGAGAATGGGGTCCAGAAAACGAGAATGTTCGGTAAAGGTCATAAACAGAGTCGCAGTATGAACTCTCGGCATAGCCGCCTGCATTGTCCCGCTACTGTAGGTCCCGGCCCGGTGCTTTTTCGCTACATCATCGGGTTTCGAAGTGCAAGGTCAGTTGCCGATAATAGCCTTTACAGGTCATTTTGAGTCGATTTATCATTACATAGGTACTTATTAAGTACGGATCTTTACGAGCACCTCCATTGTTGGACCGGCGATGGTTGGTGGATTAGGTACCTACTGCATTGCAGAATGCTGGAGAAAGACAGGAAACTCCAAAGGGTGGCGCGCAGGGCTATTACTACTTCAAGCGGACTGAGATCGCCCGAGTCGCGTGACAAGCTGACGTGCTAAGACGTCTCGGCGACATCTCGTTCGTCAAGTCGAATTACCTATCAATTTTTTCCTCACTGCGCCCAAAATAGCATTTGGAAGACACAGAATATTAGAACACGCTGAGCTACAATATAATTACTATCTAGCTGGTCCACGCTACGGGAAATTAGGACCCAACCCTCTAGGGTTGGCCAATACCTAGAAAATATTGATGGCCTCGAGAATCGAATCTGCGTCTTAGCCTTCCGTCTCGAGCCACAAAGCTCGCAATTGTATATCGGTTCCGAATCGAAACTAAAAGATGAGTGGCAGCTCAACGTGAGAAACGCATATACCAACGCCGAGTAGTAAACATCTTGGTCCAGACGCAATCCAGATGCCGAACCCGATCAAAGACGTCCAGATATACTTATCACTCCGCAACATCCAGGTCATCGTGCTGGGGAGGGGGACTGTCAAGAGCTGAAATACCGTTAGCAGGCACTTCACAAAGTGCAAGGTCTGTAACTAACTCACCCTTACGATCATCGCCGTTAGCACCGTTGTCACGGCGGTCACGGTCGTCTCTATCCTCCTTGATATCCCGGTCACTGGTGATTCAGAGCGTAAGCTTTCGTTAACCATAGATGCTAGGAGCATGGGGTGCCTACCGAGGGTCTGGGCTACGGGAACGATCGCGAGTATCGCGACGATCCCTGTCGTAATCACGCTCACGGTCGTAATCTCGGTCGCGGTCCCGGTCGCGGCGGTCATCCTTGCGGGGAGAGTAGTCTCGGGTGCTGCGGCGAGGAGAGGGAGAGCGACCGCGGCGGGGGGTCCGCCTACCACTGTCGCGTCGGTCACGGTCCCGGCCAGAGTCGAAACGCCATGATGCCGAGGGAGGGGTACGAGCCCACTATTGCTTCGTTAGATCCGAGTGCGATAGCCGAGAGCTCCAGGTAAGATTTACCTCGATCTTCAGGATGTCATCACGGCCAATACGCTTGTTATGCATCTCGTGGTACGCGTCATCGGCATCACGACGATCCTCATACTCAACGAACGCGAAGCTAAAATAGATGGATCAGCAACTAGTCAGTTGCCAAGCGACTGTATATTTTACTCACAGTCTGCTGCTGGCAGAGCGAGGCGCGGGAATATCGCACCGGACCAGGCGGCCATAGCTAAAAAGAGATTTGCATGTCAGTGATCGCCAAAACGAAGCATGAACCTTCCCAGTGATAGTTCGTATCGGTTTCGTAGAGCTCCTCGAATCCGCGACGAGGTTGACATGCGGTCCGCGCGAGGCTCTCAAGGAGATGGTGTACGACCGCTCGATCAAAGAGGAGACAACTGATATGGAGATGAAGGGCGAGGGAGGTGTGAGCGTAGTAAAGGAGACGCCGAATCGGGGGAGGACTCGACGAAGCCGAGGACGTAGGGGGACGCGAGGTCGAATGGGGTTTGTTTGGTTAGGACGAGGAGAGGAGCAAGGCGATATCAAAAGCCGCATCGGGACGACGGTCGATCGATCTCACCGGCGAGGATAGTTGACATACCGTTCGAATTCGTAGGCGAGGTCGCGAGCACGCGTACCGTGACTGAAACCAGTCACGTAGAGGGTAGTACCGCCTCGAGACATGATGATGACGATGAATTACTAGCTGAGAATGATGACGGAAAAAGTCGGAAGTGAATGGAAAAGATGATAAGGGGACGAGAAAACGATATGCAGTTTCCAACTTCCCAAGAACGGAAATACTCAGTAGCGCCAGAACGAATAAAAACGTGCCTGGGGTATCCACAATAGCAACGACTTGATGTTGGCAATGGATGGACAATGATGAAGTCCACCGAATGGATGGAGTTGAAAAGGTTGGAGGTAGCCTGAAGCGTCGGTCACCTGATTAAGTAAATTTGTTAATAAAGGAAGCGGTGAATGTAGTTTTTCCGGGACGATGCGAACGCCTTACAGTGGCACGTGCACAACTCCCACAACGCATTAGGCTTCCTTGTATTATGTAATAGTGCACACCAGCTAAAGCAAGGACGACGAAGGACATATCAGGTTGGAGGGTGAACGAAAATTGTGACATTGGAAGTACAGAGGCAAGTGTATAATGAGGAGTTCTATAGTACGCTAACTTTGATGGAGTTTGTGGCCGTGTTGCCCATCTTGAATACTACGTACTTGGTAGCTAAATCGGGAGCATGCGACATCATTGACATACAACCAATCCTGGCTAAGACAAGAATCTGACACTTACACAGATTAAGTATGACAGCCTTAATGCGAACCTAGGATCTCAGAGCTCGGTTTGCTCCCCTGCCGAAGCCCCGATTCCCGCAGAAGAAAGTAGAATACGTGGAGGTTAGTCTCGGATCAGTGATCGAAAATTCAACTGTCCACAGCGACAGGTGAAACATTTGCATGATGGAGGCTAGGTCCCAAAGAAGAGGGCGCCAATAGGTTAGTCGCCAGCTAACTAGTATGGCCGATGAAGCTGGGGCCCAGTAAACGTGTACTAACCGAAGCCCTTCGGATCGGATCGGTAACTACTCGGGGGCATGTATTAGGCTCTGAACAAATAGAAAAGAAATGGCAGCCCTAGCACAGCGATAAACGATGTGACCGCGGAAGCAGCATCTTTGGCTTTGTCCCCGCATTCCTCAGAGTATCGTCCTGTATACTGCTCTGGTACTAAGCAGAAATAGGAAGCAAGACCGGCAAATGCGTCAACGACATGCTGTGGATCTAAATACACGGTACCCCGGGATCCGGACTCGGGGCCAAGTGGGTCATCGGTACCGGGGGAAGAAAGTCTTTCGGGTGGGCGACTACCCAGGTACTCATTCCAGATTGCCTAGTGGCAATCGGGTCTCTCGGTAATTCATATGGTCTTCCCGTAGGCGGCGTGTTAGTTTCTAGACAACGCTCCGCGCTAACATACCGTTGGTCAGGGAAGGACAACCTCGAGACATACTTCGGATGTTATTGAACGTATCGATGCGATAACCTGTGCCATCACAGCCGCTGATATGACGTACAGGGGAGACATGTAGCAATAGTAAATTGCTTCGTGCCAAACGAGTGCATACTCTCAATAGAGCGCAAAGCTTTTCCGATTCCGTAACATCAAGCACAGGGATGCAAGCAGAAAGATAGCTACTTGTGGTTTTTGATAGATGAATTGTTCTCATATTAGTTGCCATGCATGAATAGCTCAAGCTGAAGTCGAGCCACGTTGAAGAATCAACATCCTTCATTCCTTCGGCCCTTCTCGAGATGCAATCTTAAAAGTCTAAATCGCCCGACCATTCGGAATATGCTGCAGTGTGCTCATACGACAGTGCCGTTTGCTATGCCGATGCAATGTTCCAACGCCGGAACCCAGGAGCCCATCTTTCCTCCGCATCGGATCCGCACGTACGTACGGTGTAGGGTAAATAAGACGGATACTCCCTGGAGCGGAGATGACTCGAGACCGTCTCGTAGGCCGAGCACACCATCCCATCGTGCATATGTCTGATGAGATACGCAGATGCATTCGTGTATGCTCCACGATAAAGGCGACTACCAATCCCGTGGCACGGATACAGAATAAGCGGGCCTTTGCAATGGCATCATAGGGGGCACCGGATCCCGCGACCGGGACAACAATCGGAATGGCGACCCTCAATCGTATATTGTCGCTGGACAGGCAATGTCACCCAACGGTAAATGTCAAAGTGGTATCATTTCCCTTTCCTCCCAGCCCAACCGAACTCCGTGGGTAAAAAAAGGATAAATGTGGTGAAAGGGGCGCCGGAACAATATTATCCCCCAAAACGAATTAACGCCACGACCCCGTCACGTACTGACCGGCCGCTCTACTACTAGTCTAGAGGTCAGTCACCTAGTGACCTCCCCCCCTCCAATTCGAACTTGACGACGGGCGCGACCTGGGGGGGAATCCGCTGGCGTCGCCGCGGTCACTATCCATGGAGCGCTTCTCGGGCGACGGCGAGCGGCTGCTACTCGCGTATCGGGCCGTGGATGTAGAGGTCGACTGGGTGTTGGCGGGCTCCGGGGAGACGCGGCGCGTCTGCCATGACTTGTAGATCTCCTTGCACAGATGTGCGGACATGGTATAGGTGGGCGACATCTTCGTAGTACTAGGTAGTGTCTTTTGGTCTCGCCTGGTGTTATTCGAGGATATGAGAGGTATCCGATGGGAGACGGGATGAACAGAGCGTCAACTCCGACTTGTAGTACACTTGTAAGCTCTCTTGGGCGGGTCGGGAGTCGGTGGACAAAGCTGCGCGGTGTGGAAATGTCCCGGTCTTTAAGTATGTGTGATATCTTGGAGGATGCGATTTGGATGAGTAAGACCTAGCAAAAAGAGAAATAATTTTAGGAACAGAAAGGAAAGGGAATCACAGAAGGTTTTATTGATTGTTGAGAAGCTAGACATTAGGCGCCGTACCTACCCACTTGGATCCCCTATGGAGGTGTAATTTATGTTCGCTGTCTGGCCAGATCATACTTTGGAAACTCTGGGGAGGATCACCTGCGTTCAGACACCCTGCAGGCCATGCCCTCCGGGTAGATAGAGACCTACAGTAAGTAGCCTAGGTAGCTTGGGTAGCCTGTCAAGGCTTTGGGAATTCAGGATCCTAATCAGCTGTGCCCGTTGGGTACTACCGAAGGCGCCAATCCACCAATCAAAGCCGCCGTAATTGTGATTACCACCGTTGTAAGCAGAAAAATCCGCATGCGGAGTGGTCCAATTTAATCATAGTCGTATGACAATCGACTCATCGGCGGCCTGCGCATCTAAATTTACGGGGAATTCGAATCACGTCTTGGACCAACCCTTAGACCTTCCGTCCGTATCACGCGATCTCCTCTATTACATATGAATGATTGCGTACCTTCCATCCAAGGTTCAGCTTGTGTCGGTGTGGCGCTGCTGCAAGTAACCACTACAAGCCTGTCCTAGACACAACTTGGGATTGACCTTGAAAGGAGATTCCGTCTTCAGGAGGCGGGTGGTCATTGTGTCAGAATCTCCGTCTCCTGCGGACGAGTCGTCCAGGATTTAACCACGTATTTTATCTAGATACGGCAGCAACCGGTCGAGCCGTTGGTCTAGGCCGGATTCAAACTCCGGCGCCGACTTGCCAGCGTTTCGTCAATGGCTTAATGCATTGAGGGCTGAATTGGATCCTTTAATCCTGTGCCTGGCTATGGTTCCACGTCCAGCCCTATTACTTATCTAAACGCCGGAAAGTCCGTTAAGCCTTGTATCTGTCGGACTAACTGATCAACCGACACAGGGTGATTGAACCATGCATTCCGACTGAAGCAACAGACCAATAGGCCACTAGCCGGGAAAGACAGACTGTGTTTTGAGGGTGACTTGAAGCATAACAACTGCCGCTGCACTGATTCGAAGAGCATCCTCTTTTGTTCATATTTCAGCAGCACAGTCGCTTTCAGGTTCATGCTACCCCGTCAAGTCCAGTGTTGGCCACCACAAGACGATCCTGGACCCGGTGCATCAGTATGTATTGCATGTATACCTATGATAGGGAACGGCCGTCATGACTAATAATCAAGCGATTTATGTGAAAGAAGCGGACTTGCGATAATGAAGTCCAGGAGTATGGACGTCAGTATCCTGAGCATGTTGCCGCAGTAGACTCTGCCACTGGCCCCGCCGAGGATGTCCCCGACTAGCTGGCGCGCACAGTCCTCGCGCTTGCTGCACTAGCCGTCCTGTCCCTCCCCGTCGCCCAGTCGCTAATCTCCTCCTCGGCAGCCTTGTAGGACGAGTCCGGAGGGAGGTGATGCTCGGGCGCGTTGTCGAACAGTTTCGTCTGTACGGCTCCCACCATAACGGTGACTACGTTAACACCGAACGGCTTCAGCTCGATCCGGAGACCCTCGTCGATAGCTGCTACGGCAGATTTGCTGCTACCGTAAACCGCTGATGGCAATCACAACGGGTTTGTAGGTGAGTCTGGCTTACGCATTGATAAGGGAAAGAGGGCCCCCGTGTTACTCTTTGGGAGGGGACAAGGAAGGGGCGGCGATGGTTCGCTGGTTTACCTTTGTAAGGTATCCATAGTAGTGCACCGACGGATGACATATTGACGATCGTTCCCTTCGCAGCAAGTACAAAGGGGGAGAAGGCCTGGGTGACGGTGAGCAAGCCCCAGACGTTAACTTCGAGCATGTCTTTGGCCTGCTTGATGTCAAAGTCGAGCATCGGCATTACGCACTGTGTGCCGGCATTGTTGACGAGGTAATCGAGCTTAGCGCGGGTCACGCTGGAGACGGCAGCGCCGATGGATTCTCCCAAGGTAACGGCTAGCGGCAACACCGTGACGTTGGGGAGCTTGTGCAGGGAACCCATCTTGACATTGAGTGCGCCGTCGCGAAGACGTGCAATCCCCGGAATGAGAGCTCCTTCACGAGCGCCTTCCCTATCCGCCCTTCGCTGCAGCCGGTGATCAGAATGGTCTTAGCTGCCGCTATCATCCTTCCCAAGCTCTGAACCAGGCTCTGTGGGTAAGGTATTCGCTTAACCCGCGGGCGCTCGGGTTTTCTCCGGAAAGGGGCGCAAGTACAATAGGATGGGAAATGGAATATGTTTAGCCAAAGGAAAATCTGCTCAGTATTGTTAGACATTATTATCTAAGTCTAGTCACTACACTCGATTAACCCAGGTAGGGGCTACAAGAGCTCCCGTGTACGTATGCTGCAATGCTATTATAATGTTACTCCTAGTGGTGGTGCATACACGAGCCTTAACGGGGTAAAGGGAGGGCTTCAGGTTGACGGCTGTATTCGACGAGCGTATGGAGTCCAGCATACAGCATGCATCCCATGCGGATGATTATGACTGCGAAGGGATTAAAAAGTCCTATGCCTTGTAAGAAAAGCAGGAAAGTTTTGCCTCGGGGAATGCCGCGCACTAAGGCTAACGGGAAGGTACACATGTCTCTGTGTAACGCTCCAACTAAGAGGCTCCCTCGTCAGGAGATCTGCGTACCAGATTTACACTATGTAATGTGATAAGGATCTTTGTACATATGTGGCTTTGGGAACAGGGGGGTTATGGCAAGCCCCCCGACTAGCCCACAACCCCAGACAATGAAATTCTGCTGGCTTGAGGCTTCTGCGGAGGGTGCCTATTAACACTTAGATCCCCACGTAGGGGCAGATAAATTGCAACTAGGCAAAATCGCCCTCCAGAGTTACAAATGTATGGCTTAATACAATAAGGTCTTGATATCTCGACCTGAATTTTTGTCAAAAGTTTTTAAAGGTTACTAAGTATACAACCAGTTAAAATGTAATAAAAGCCTCTATATCCAGCTGTATGGTTATGAACTACACATATATAAAGGTTGGACGTGTACTGTCCGCTAAAAGTTGCAATTTATCTGCGACCCTGCATGCCAAGGCTTCCGAGCCATTACCAGGTCTCGCAAGAGCCATATAAACTAGCGAAGATTTAAGTGACGGGACCTACAGGTACGAGCCCGCCTGGTGCGCTTACCTTTACTTTCCTATTTTGGGACACGCCAAGATCCAAATACGGAGCCTTAACCCGCACGTTGTTCGCAAGCTCAATACTTTACAACGTGGGGGTATTTCGGATTTAGTTACTTGAATTTTCACGTTATGAAATACTACCATAGTACGTGGGTAACGTTGGAGAAATCGGAGAACGAGCCAAAAAAGATGCTTGAGCTCGCTGGGAGGGAGAAAATAAAGACGGCAAGATCTCCATGAGGTAGATCAGATAGAGGTTTGGCTTTTGTGAAATGCGACCATACCAAGTTGAACCTAATTGGTCTAGCGTGGCTGTGCCTGGCAAAGTGTTATATGCAGCCAAAAAGCGCGTTTGAAACACGAGGCTATGATTGTTGGAGATCTTCTATTCGTTACGTATAAGGGGGTGATTGATTGGACCTGTAGGCTACTCTCCTGCCATATTCGCTTAGGCGCGCGGGTAGGGGTTTCTCAGCCTCCCCATGAAACCTGGTTGGTGTAATATAATTCATCAAGCTGAAGGATAAGGGACCCAAGCTCAACTTGTTTGGTCGCCAGCATGTGTATATAGGTCAAATGTCTATATTTCTGTTTCTCGTCCGATTGTTGATATACACGAAAGTCGTGATGGTGCCTGGTGCGCTTCGAATTTCAATAAATTCCATTTAACTGACTTGTTTACTCTCCTTTTCAATCTGTAACGAAACTATCTGTACCAATGTCGATACCCGATGCAGCAGCGAGGAAGGCGGTTGCACGCGGGCTCGTGCGGCAGATCGCTAAAGAGCATGGCTACATCAGTGAGGAGACATACGCTAAAATGGATGAAGAGATGCGTCGCGAAGTGGCGGAGGCTCAGTTCACGAAGGACACGATGATTGGCGCTAGCATCGTCACGTAAGACTCTATCTCCTGTCTCTGATTCTTTGCTACGACGGAACTAATTAATTGAACAAGCTTGGCGAAGAACCTGTATTCTAAAGATGTCCGATTCATCTTCGAACTGCTCCAGAACGCAGACGATAACCACTTCACCAATGCAGCAGCACTCGCTGTTGTACCGTACGTGTCTTTCCGGGTATACGAAGATCGCATCGTTGTCGAATGCAATGAAGATGGATTCAGCGAGGCTAATCTACGGGCTCTCTGTAATGTTGGCAAGAGTTCCAAGACAGGAGCCCAGGGTTACATTGGGGAGAAGGGCATCGGCTTTAAGTCGGTGTTCAAGGTAGCCTGGAAAGTCCACATTCAGTCTGGAGAATATTCCTTCACCTTCAAACACAGGAAGGGAGACTCAGGAATGGGCATGATTTCCCCGGAGTGGCAAGAACCAACTGAAGAGCTGGCGGGATCGTTTACTAGAATGACGTTGTACTTGCATGGCAAAGATGACGCCGGCTACGAAGAAACGCAACATCGAACCATTGCAGCCCAACTGAATGAGCTCCAACCTGCGATGCTCCTTTTCCGTGAGCAGCTTCCGGAGTTTTTCATACCCTTTGTTTCTTAGTTAACGGGCACAAATTTCCTGCTCAGGTCATTCGGAAGTCTAGCTCCGGAAACATGGCTTATGACCCCCATCTGATATAGGAGATACTGACTTTGGATGTTGCAGTAAAGAAGCTAAAGCGCATCGAACTTCACTTCTACGACGACAATGGAGTTGAGACAGCGTCGTCTATCATTTCTGCTTATAACGCCGGGCGACCTAGTCGGCATATGCTAGAAAAATTGGACAAGAAGAACGGGAGCATCGAAGGGACACAACGGATGTACCATGTTGTCGAGACTCTGGCGAGGAATCTACCCCGGAATGAAAACAGGGAGTATTCTGTCGAGGAAGAGGCATCTAGAGCGAACAGCACAGCTCCAGTTGTCCTCGCTTTCCCTCTCACGAACGATGACGTCCCCTTCATTGAACATCAGGATGTCTTCGCATTTTTGCCCGTCCGTCGCGTTGGATTCAATGTAAGTCTAGGTCGAGCCGTGCCAAAGGGAATACAATCTCACAGTGAACACAGTTCTTGATACATAGCGACTTTGTCACCCAAGCTAACCGAGAAGATATCGTAACGACCTCGTCGCGGAACCTCCATCTTCTTGATGGCCTGGCTGAAGCATTTGTCATTGCCATGAGAGAGCTATGCCAACACCCGACGCTGAAATATCGGTGGATGAGGTACCTCCCCAAACTTTCAGGATATCCATGGGATCCCTTCTGGCGGAAACTCATGGATAAGATAAAATACCGTATACGCGAGGAGGAAATTTTGATCTTACGCGATTGCGCAAGCGCGAAGAAAATCGAAGCTGCTCGTCGACTCGCCATTAGAAAGTGTGACAAACACGGCAACCCCCTGTTCGATGACATCCCGGGACAAAGTGTGTGCTATCTCTCCCCCAGCTACGAGGATGGAGATCTCGATATGCTAGACGACTTCGGACTCCAGTACATGGCCCAGGACGAGCTACATCGCAGAGTGGAGTATGATCTTTCGAGAAGGACATCCAGAATACGGTCTCCAGAGACTGATGACGATTGGCATGAACGGGCTGCCCGTTGTCTAGACCTGTCCTTTGAACAGGGATGGGATAATCGTATATCCGAGCTCAAGGAATTCAAGCTTATTCCACTGACGAATGGTCAGTGGGTGAGCGCAAACAAGTCTCCCGTCTACTTCCCAACAACGGAAAACGGCCTTCTTATCCCTGAGGATCTCGGACTTGCGCTCGTTGACCCTCAGGCCGCCAGGCTGCAAAAGCGAAGGCAATTGTTCACTTATCTGGGAGTGAAGTACGCTCCAGCGGACGACATCCGTAACAAAGTCCTTCAGAAGTACAAAACTACAGATCTTGTCAAGCTAGACCTACAGACTTCGCTCATTCACCTGAGATTCCTCTACCTTACACATGAGAAGAATCACGAGACTGGCGCACGGTCTACGGAGTTGGGACTGTGTGATACGGACGGAGCTATGCATTCCACAGCACATCATTTCTACATGGTGAACAAGAAACGATACGGACTCTGGGGACTGGTCAGTGGGGTGCAGAACTATTTCAGATTTGACGATGTGCATTTCGTCAATGAAGGATATTTCGTAGACCCACCCGGAAAACCAGAGCAACATAGCCTAACGTGGAAAGTGTGGTTCGACAAATTCCTAGGCGTCCATACGTACCCTCGTCTCGTTCATACCGACCATGATGGGCTTTCCAAGGAGTGTCGTTTTATTGCACAACATCTCCCTGGGGAATTTCTGGGCTTCCTAAGCCATGTTTGGAATGACCAAGGAGCCGCGATAGAGTGCAAACCAAACCTGATCGACGAGTTGAAGGAATTTGAGGTACCATGCCGGCGGGAACAAGCGATGCACCTCTCCGGAACGTACCTTCCCTTGCAGACGCTGCTCCAGGAGAGCGACAAATTCATGCGACACAACGAGGCTTTTCCGTTTCTCCGCCTCCCGGAGGACTTGCACAGTGCTCAACTGGTCGCTAAGTGGGATTTCTTGACGATTTTCGGCGTTAAAAAGGATGCCAACCTTCAATTCTATCTCGACATCCTGCGCTATATCCAAGAAGACAACCTCAATGCATCAGACCTCACCGACACCGCACGAGTTTTACGTCTGTATATTCATCTCCACAAGGAATGTGATGTCCCGAGCGACGAGGGCGGGCAGCGGATGAAAGGGGGAAACGTACGGTATGCCAATCCTGCCGTCCTAACGTAACTTACACTGTATTGACGTCCCTATAGGCAAGCAGTTGAAAGTGAGAGCTACCTCTTCATACCATCTTGGGGAGACGGAGAGGCGTGCTGGGTCTCACCAAGCCAATGTATACTCAATGGGCCGATTGAGATGCAAACCAAGTACCCAGTTCTTACGAGATATAACGACATATTCTCGACGTACAAAGACGACCTCCTCAAGCTGGAAAAGTTCTTTCATGTTACCTTGTCTATTCCGACGTGTTCTTGGGAGAATATCATTGAAGAATTGAAGTTCCTGAAGGGCGACTCTTGTACGGAATTGGATCGGATTCGTTCTCTTTACCAGCACCTAAGCAGCATGAAGATGGATGACAATTCTATCGAGCTCGTCAAGTAAGAGATATATTCCCTTAGCACGGATTGTGACGATCTAACCGGCGTTGGAACAGGAATGCGTTCGAAGTCGAAGCTCTGATACTCGCTCGCTCCGGCGAGGTAACTTGGTCTAGACCCTCTCAATGCCTATGGTCTCGTCCGACGCCAATTCGAGGCAAAGTCAATTTGAGCACTGAGTACAATGCGAGCTTTGAGAAATTCTTTGTCGGCATTCTCGGCGTACGGAGACTTGAGGCTAGTATCGTCTACAGTGAGCTACTAGCTTTGAGTGCCGAGGAAGCCACTGTGACGCAGGTCAAAACCCTTATGTGGATCTTGAACTCGCAGCTTGAGATGGAGCCATTAGATTGTTCACCTCAGAATCTATTGCAACGCCCCATTCTACCGGTCAGAGGCGTCGACGGTCAGGTGAGCCTCCAACCAAAAGATGCAGAATTTGCCATTATCGATCGGAAAAGACTCGGCATGATCTTCCATGATAACATTCCATTTCTCGACTTTACCATCGACGAGATCTGCCAACTCAAACCTCTCCTCATGTGGGCGTCTCTTGAAGACCGGTATTTGTCACGTCTGGTCAGAGAGACTTCTGCTCTGGAGTCGCGCGGCACGTTCTCGATCTCCGAATCCAGTCAAGACATCAGAAGGAAGGCCCGGGGGCTATTACGGTACCTTTGCCCTGTTCCTACTGCTGATTCGTGGATGCATTGACTGAAACCTTGGCTAACGTGACTCTTGTTTAGAATCGCCGTTCATTTTAAGAGTCCACGAGTTACAGGGGACGGGCGCGAACTCTACAGTTTGTTTCGCAACTCGCAGACACTTGAGACAGCAACGGTATCAACCACACTCTCGATTGTTATGCAGGATAGGGTAGTAGTCTCAAAGGAGGTCGATCAAGGCGAGCTGCATATCGAGAATGATGCCGAGGGGTTGAGGATATACGTCCCACATGATGAGGGTCTGCGGGACACCTGCTTTCATTCTAGCCTCCCAAGGCGTCTAATGTCATGGATAATGGGGCAAGCCGGGCCGCAGAATGATGCGCAACTTGATCCCAGCGCAGTTGCGGCCGTTACAAGCATCCTACCTGCCAAAGCCTCCTCCGTCGAGCGCATCCTTGACGACGAGGGGATCATCGGGGTCAATATTGGCAATGAAGACGACGCGGTGGAGGAGGCGGCCGATATTGGCAATGAAGACAAAGTGATAGAGGCGCCGATCGGTGATCCATTTGCACCTACAACACCTTCAACACCTTCTGCAGCTCTACGGATACGATCATACTCCCCGGAACCGAGAACGCCGGATTCCCGCAGTCTGGCAGATAGTGAAGATGGATACGTGGAAGGCGTGACACCAGCTACAGAATACACGTGGGACGAGAGTGGCAGATCAGCGGCGGCCAGGCGCTACTCTCATTCACCAGGACGCTATTTGTCCCTTTCTGATTTCACAACACGCGCTTCCGAGGCGCAACGGCGCGCGGCCAGCGAATACAGGGCGCTTTTATCGCACGTTTCGTCGGCAGCAAGGAATTGCCGACTGTTAGCGGGAGCATATGACCTCAGAAGTCTTTCCGACGCACTGGAAGATGATCGAACCACCGCGAGCCAAGCGTTCAACGAAGGCGACCTGTTCGGCGCTGGCATGGCCTCCATGGCACGCGACAAGAAGGTGGGCGCCGCAGGAGAACTATTCGTAAGCCTACCTACTCTCAGTAACTTCCGTAGATAGAGTCAAGGATGTTAACGGGAACTCCTCTAGGTATTCGAACTTCTCTCCTCCCTCAATCCCCCTCTCCGCGGATTTTGCCGCGACAACTGGAAGAGCACGATCCGTAGATATGCAACGGCCCATCCGGACTACGCTGACATGAGCGACTGGAGGGGAAATGAGACTTCGGATCTCGAATACAAAGATGAAAATGGCACGCTTACCGAGGCCCTCGTGCGGCATGGGTATCTATCGAGCACCTGGAGAGGGCGGCGGGCGCAATACTACATCGAGGTGAAGACGACCCCTGGGCCGTGGGATACGCCCTTTTTCATGAGTCATGCACAGTACGAGAAGGTAGGTAGCCGAAAGCCCCATTGAACCCGAATACGCACGTCGGGATACTAACCAACCGTTTCAGATGCGTAAGTTGTCTACTCAAGACTCGATCTACGCCATTTTCCGCGTCTCGGACCTATACAGTACCAGAGTCGGCTGCCGGATCTATGTCGATCCTCTGAAACTCGCCAGTGAAGGACTTCTGGTGTTTACTGCTGACCGGTGGACGGGGAAACCGCGCGTCTGATACGGACTGTCATAGGAACAACAGGGGAATCATAAAAGGTCGGAGACATGTGTAGCTTTAGAGTTTAAAATCCCGACGAGGCGAATGGGCGGGTCCGCCGAACCCCATTCACGGTTCGATGGAGTCGGGACAGACGGCGAGAACATGGCTATCGAAGTGTCAACTGAGACAATGCAAAACCTGAAATGAAACGTATAGGAGTCTTAAGTATTCTTGGGCATCGCGAATCAAGTCTCGAATGTTTTTATATAGATTATTACACACACGAGCAGTGTATGGAATAGCTAGGTACACTGACACGTATTCGCCATGTAACTTCACACGGTGAGGCAGAGGTCGACTATTGCAGAGGTCGAAGTACCTTAACCAAGTCCGGGGATGACGCTTGCACAATGCCGTGGGCAACCACCAGCCCAATGGGTCTATGAGGCTCAGAGTTTGTGGCCGCCCAGTCTGCTGAGACCATCATGATTTGCCATGTTGAATATATCTCCAGTGCTTCGTACAAAACAACCCGTCTTTGAATCTATGGACTTTCATTCCGCTTCTAAAGGAATTGATGGGCCGCTTTTCAACCGTCCAATTGGCCATGAGGTTGCTAACGGAGCATGAGGAGTACACTTTCAAGGCTTTGCCCGCCATTGTCGTCCAGGAAGTGCAATCAATTTTCAACCGCACGGGAGTACTTTGGCGAGGGACACATAAACGAACACTGGACTCCATCACCCCAATCCATCATCTAACCTGGAGTATTTCATGAATATTTCCTTCACAAGGTGGAGCGACAGAATCTTTCGAAAAGTCAAAAATTTGACGTTAGTCGGAAAGGGCATCTCAACAGCCCCAATAACCAAGTGTGCGGCATCGTTGCTACTCGGAGTCCCTCGGATAGCCGCCGAATGGCCGCTAGAACACCCAGGGACGTACAAGGTTGTTTTCGCCATCCAGTGGTGTCTCTTAGCATGCTGGCAGGTAATCGTCTGGTCAGACCGCGTAACGTTCTCCATCAAGATCCGCCGGCGCAACTGCACGAGGCACCGAGGGGACCGGAAACCCGACCCGAGCCTCAGGGGCCAGCGGCGGTACTTCGTCCCGCCGATCCTCGGGGGCCGCGAGCTCGCCCGTGGCGTTTATCGACTATTTCGGTGTAGGAATACATATATAACCATATAATCCTTGAACTAAAATAGGTCGAGCGCCCAATCTTTTGCCATAATCAAAGATTCGGCGGCATCGGCGGCGAGGCCTGCGGCTTGACTCCCGCCCAGGAGCAGGCGAAGCGCGAGTTCCTCGACAACTATCTATCCTATCTACCCGAGGAGGCCCTGACGGCCGACCAACTGAGCCACCTCATGCGGCTGCTCGACCGCATCCTCGTCTCGGGCGTCCTGACACAGTGTGTTGACGTGCGGACCGAGGTCGGACCTTATCCACGGGACATGCTGCCACTTTTTGCGGCTGGACTGGCTCGGACCCATGGCCGTCTTCGGACACACAGAACCGAAAACGTCTAAGGTGGATTTCTTGAAATGGAACTTCAGCAGCACATGAATGCCTTCCACTCGCGGGGTAGCTACGCCACCGAAGTGAGTTTGCTGATCAACCCAGACCTTGATGAGTTCCTCCTTATATGATTCGAGCCAGTTTGGTCTTGACGCATCCGAGTTCGTTGCTGTAGTCTAGGAGATATTTTCTTTCAAGCTGCAAAACGCACTCCTTGATCACTTTTTCGTCCGGCGAGCTCATAGTTCATTGCAAAAACTGGTAGGATTCCTCTCAGCCATTGGTCCCTAAGGGTTGGAGGTCTTAGGCCGCTGTGAGCCGGCCACTAACTTCCCGAGTCCGCCTCAACCATTGAATCGGCGATACCAGTCTTTGCCGGAGGATGGGGTTGCCTGGACAGTTTAGAGCTTATAATCTCGGAATTCCCTACTGCGGAGATTTAGGCAACCAGATCTAGATATTCCTCTTCCTGAGAACGGACCTGACCATACCAATAGAGCGCACAGCACTTAAGTAGAGTAGGTCGGACCACAGTATCTCCTCAAGTTCTTAAGCTACGAAGGAGAACAGTTTCTATATGGCCAAGTGGACTTTACCTCACACCCCTGTCAACTGTCATTTGGTTTAATCATATCAAATCTCCGTGGAATGTCTGCTGCAGCTCAGGCTTAATGTATCTAGGAGTGTAACCGCCCGCGAAATCTACAACTCCTGCGTCTCTCTCCGCATCTAATATGATGTTGTCCGGTTTCACGTCTCCCCAGATGATGCCAACTTGGTGTAGTCATTTCACCATCGCTTCAACTCGATGTACCCACCTCATTCTTGTTCCCAACGAGGCCTTCCCCATTCGCGACGCGGGAGTTTCTCCCTCGATATATTCCAGGAGAAACCCCATCAACGACGTATCGTCATCAACCCACACAGCAAGTGCCACGAGCCTGGATGTCCGGAAAGGGGGCCCTAACTTGCCACTGCGATATATCTGTGAGAGTATCTCCATCTCTCTTAAATGGCCTTGGTCTTTAAAGCCAGCTTTGGAAGAAAAAAACCTCTTCCGCCCCGACCCACTTGACTTTATTTGGGATATCACTCTTCCTCATCGCGTGGTCCGTCATCTATCCGCTCGAGTTCGGATGCGGAGATGAGGGAAGCATGGAAGGACGGAATGAAGAATAGCGCCTTCGGCTGGAATACAGCGGCTAGGAAGGATAGGCCCGGCGGAAGAGGATCCGAGACGCTCACTCACGGAGTCCGGCAGGACGTTGACAATCTGAGTATGCGGACTCGTGTCACCGTGGATCTCGGGATCGTAGTCTACTTAGACAGCGCAGAGCTTGCCTTCCTTATTGACGAGCTCGAATGCATATGTCCGTGGAGAGAAGTATACTAGAAGCGTGATAGACTTTCGACCACCGGGTGCTGGGACTGGAGCCCCCTTGCGTATGACATCGTCCAGTGTACTCAGGATCCACTCCTCGAAGCCGAACATGTAATCAGGGTCGTCGAGATCACTCTAACTCGTTGAACTCATGCAATACCTCTCCTTTCATTTCCAGCTTTTTCTCCATAATGTTGACATAAAATCGTATCTGCTACGTATAAACTCATAGACAATATCCTCGGCGTGAACTGACAGTTCAAGCATGCAAAAGGATGGTACGACGGTCTCTCCGTCCGGTGTTCCCATCTGAGAGGCTGGTGGACATACAATTAGCACTTCTATGTTTTCTAAGAGCCAAAAGGCTGTGAAGTAGCAAATTCCTTTGGTGATATAAGTCACGACGCGCGCGGTTTCGCATTTTTTTAGGTTCGGCACGGCGTAATATATATATGCTGGGACCGGAAGAGAGGGAAATAGACGGGTGGCCTTCGCCATGGCGCAATCTCCCCAGGCCGCGTGACTGATAATTCGCTGATCGAAGCTGTGAGATTTAAGACCTGATAGTGTCCCGCCACAGTGTAAAGGGGCCTCACATTTTTCGGCACTCCACGTCTGACAGAAGCCCTGAGCAAAAGCGGCGAGCGCGCTATTCCTGATTAAGCTTGCGCCACATCAAAGGGTAAAAAAATGGAACCCGAAAAGGACATTCTATGCCTCTAAGCTTAATTAGAAGCTTGAATCAGATCCTTTGCGTAGGAATCCTACGCCTGGCTACGGCTGCTCCTCGTTCAGCCCTACTAACTAAACGCCAAAAATTCCGTTGAGCCTTGTACCTATACTTGCAAGTGGTGTCCGAAGCATTCTTTTAAGTTCAGCGTTAGGGAGACATTGCACCCTAAGCAGGTCAACCTTACAAGGTCAGCAAAGCTAATGATGGTCGGTAATCGACTGGTCTGTCTATGTCTCTACAAGCGCAGTCACCTCCTCACAATTTAGGAAAGGGTACGAGACGGAGGGGGGCCGGGACTTATGCCAAGCATATACGGGCTTAACGTCGTGACCTCACAACACATCCAAATGGTATTCAATTATTAGGCTCCATAGGGAGTTTCGATGCTCCTATCTTGATTCTCAGCTCTAGAAGGGAATACAGATATTCCGGTAATAAACCGCAGATTCGGCTGCTTTTAAAGGCTGCGTGTTTCATCATATCTTTACACATTCAGTCATCGTACTAGAGCTGCCATTGCGTCTAGCAACATGCTGCATACTACCTAAGCACGTAGATTGGTTCTTTAAGGTCTTTTATATCGGCGTTCCCCTTGTCGCTGGGATCTGCTATCTCAGGAACATACCACCCCCTGGCTCTTAGCATATGACAGGCTGCCCCAGCCTTTCGCCAGTTGCCCACCCCCATTGGGGGGAGGGGTTTAGTGTTAGACCCATTGCCTGTGCATCCAGCTCGCAGACGCCGGGTAGAATAGACCACACTTTGTATAAACATGTGCATATAACTGGCATACCTTTCCCAAGCTTATGCATGTATAAGTTGAAGGCTCGCATATAAACGGGTATGTCCTCCCGGCAGCCCGGGAAGGAGCAAAACTGATGTTTAGGGAGCTACTATATGCGTAGAATAGATCATGAAAACGTAATGTATACATGACTGATCTCGTAAAGCCAACTAAGCAGTTTCATCGTGCCATATTGAAGCCAACCCCTATAATTTACTTCGGCAGGGAAATACGTCAAAGTATCGGATTTGCGTAACTCGCCCGCCAACGCTGCTCCTAAACCCTAGGGCGATTGTCGCTGAAGATTCTTTATCAAGTTTTAGATATTGTGTCCTTTTCTGCCACCGCTGTGGGACACCATCCCTAACCGTCTAATCATCCATCCATGTGCCGCCGGAAGGGCTCAGTGTTCCACCGCCTCTTACAAGGGCCTCTTGCTCCCATCACGGTCATGCGTACCCTGCCATGGCCTGTGAAGAGAAGGGTATCATAGTAGGCCGAATAGGACACCGAGAAGAACGCCATGGCTATCCCATGTTCTTAGCCACTTTGGGACACGAAGAGACTAATCTGCTGAGCGACGACGGCGTGGTACCACTTGATCCATGTTGTTTCTGTGGTCAGCGTCTTCATGACTAGGAGCATTGCCCACGCTACGGGAGACCCGCGCCGCGCCAAAGGGCACGATGCCGTCATTCTGTCCACCCGTCGCTGAAGGGAAGGTAGTGAGCAAGTATTGGGACAATCGATCTAAGCTCTCCGGGTCGATAGCTTTTTAGAGATGAGTGGTTAGTTGGGCAACTTGACTAAGAACAAAGATTCCTCGCAAAACTTAGCTCTAACCTGATCGGAGGTGGGTGCGCCTGGTCTCATGCCATGTCAAGGCCGAAAAGGCGAGCAGAGATACGTTAATGACCAGTCCTAGGATGTCTATGATTGCTTTACCAGAAGAAAACGACATGATTATATGAGCGTAACGGCTCGACAAGTAGGTGTTTCTTGTTGGCTCGAAGGCAGCACTCATAACAGAGGGCTCCTAGCATCTCATATATATACCATTAATCGACCGGCTTGCCCATGACGCCCGCCTGACTGATTCGAGAGACCGTGCAGGCTTCGCGGTTCATCGCAAATGTACAGTGGACCCAAGTAGGAGAGGAGGGCCTATCATCTGTGTTTCGCAATTCGCCGCAATGAATTCAATGGGTGATAGCTTAGGAATTGCCGCATTAGTGCTCTTAACTTGCATTGTGGCGCTGCTTATGGAGCGGGCGAACTGCGTCGCTAGCATGGGTCTCGCAATTTATCGCAATTCTGAACAGGGTAGCGATGTGTAAAGCTCTAGAGTGCACACCAATAGCGCTGTCATCGCAATTGTAGAGAGCAGCGGCCATTGGTTACGTTTATATTATTTGCATCTATTGGCTACGGGAACCTACTGCAGCTTGGCCTGGCCATCGCAATTGTCGCAATACATAAGGCACTCTGGGCCCTCGCCTGCCTATTCTTCCAGATTACCCCCCGGTAGACTTTGCTTATACTGTTGGATTCTTCCTACAAGTCATTCGCGATCTTACTGCTGCTTGAATGTATATGCAGAACTTACCTAGTAGAACTCCTCCATTTTGCAAATACTTTCAGGATATCCACGTTCGGAATGGAAACGGCTCCAATGGCATGGCCGCAGCTTCAGTATGAAGATCAGCCGGTTCACGGCCATAGACTACCCACGTCTTTGGGGGACCCCGTCAGTTTGAAAACCAGCGAGCATCCTAACCTAGACTCTGCACGGGTAAGGAAGAAAAGGCGCGCCCACTACTCTGACAAGAAATGCGAACAGTGCAGGAAGGATAAGCAAAAGGTATGGATATACGTGTTCAGTATTTTGAGTATTGGATTTGACCATCCCAGTGCTTGCCCGTTGACCGCTCGTGGCCTAATGAGAAATGCGAGCGCTGTAAGCTCAAAGGGTTCGCATGCTCTGAAAACCGGAAAACGCCGAAGAGGCATACCAAAGGTCAGAGTCCGCCGCTGCGGCAGTCGCCCTCCGCATTGGATGCGGATTCCAAAGATTGGTATTTACTTCACCCTTCCGACGCTACTTTGGCTAAATGAATGATAGCGTGGTCTCGATGAACTGGATACAAATGCTTGATCGTATTGTTAGGAAGATAAACTCTATCCAATCAACGAGAAGATATCGAGACATGAGCTTGGCCCCGAGTCCTAAATTGGTCCAGGAGCTTCTCAGGAGTATTGAGCGCGGAAAAGCACGGCTGCAAACTATTATAAGTGTTGATCTGTGGGCCAACAAATTGGCTAATCAAACACCATATCTCGACCTCATCTGCCGTATAGGGACGCAAACCCAACCTAGCGATACAATGCTTCTCGTTATCGAACACGTCATCCTTTATGAGAGGCCTGAGGAAGAATTCCCATTTCACACAGAGTTAGTGGAACAATTGCGCGCCAAGGGAGAATTACTTGCCGCTATGGACATGCACCGAATCGCTCAGTTTTCGATGTTGAGACACCATCGGCCAATTGATGAAGAATGGTTTGCTCGTGGAGTATGTACTCTTGAAAGACTACAGGACCAATTTCGGAGTAGTAGCCGGGGGCTTTTGGAGCAGAATCTGAGAGTTAGTGACGAGTCACTAGATGAGCTTCTCTGCCCGATTCTTTACGACCACCTGACGCTACCCATACCACGTCCTTACGTGGGGAATCTGGAGGGGGTTCGATGTGCCAGGGATACTTTAGGTCGAACACCATTGCACGCTGCTGCTGAGTGCCTCTCGCCATACTTCAACAAATACCTTCATCATGACCACATCAACGTCCAAGACCTGTTTGGAAAGACACCACTGCATATTGCCTGTTCGCTTCCACTGCTGTGCCCCATTCCACTGCTACCTACAGAGGAGTCCTATCGAAGAGGGCAACGGCATGCAGTCTCTAGTTTACTGAGGGAAAGGAACATTGATATCCATATACGAGATTGCGATGGAAGGTACGCTGCTGAATATGCTATCTTGGATAAGCGATACGAGATTCTGCAGCTATTTCGGGATATATGCGAAGCTTTCAATCCCAAATCAGAGCTGGGAAAGATGGTGCTAGCAGCCTTAAGCGAAATAGAATATGAAGAGGAGGTAGATGGCGAGGAAGCGGAAGATGAAGACGAAGGGGAAGACGGGGATGAGCAGTATGAGGAGGATGACTGAGAACGAGACGTCAAGGGGTTCGGTGGGACCTTTGGTCAGGTGCCAAGGTGTGACCCCCTTTCTGGGGCCCAGCGCCCCACCAGAGAGGGTGTGGTTTGTGTATATTATAAGGGGGCCTTCGCCCGAGTAGTTAGAGAGAGGCAGGCATTAATGGTCATCTATTTGCTACCCATACTACGAACTACCTCCTAGGCTCCTTCTGCCTTTCACTTTGTACTTCACCATTTTCTCTGACACCTTTCAACAGGACGACCGGGGCCATTAGCAGGGGTTGAAGGAGCATATAGTGTCTCTCCTCCAAGATAGTTAGAAGTCCAGGCGTTAGTTGTCTTTCCTAGTGTTACTGAATTGCGAAGCTACTTATGCCTCCTTTATGCTTATTGGGACTATATTAAAAGAAGGGCCACAAAGGTATATCACAAGATAAAAGGCTTATAATTACCTTCGGTATGCGGTCTAGGCAGATCTATTACCAGCATCAACCCCTCAGGTGTAGCCTATACATCAAGATTTAACGATACGTTATACAGGTATTTTACTTCCGGAAAAGACATTGAATGTGCACGCCTAGGACATTTAGTTAACAAAATATACAGAGTCACAGATTTGGCAGTCATTTAGTCTTACCCCTTAATCTTGGGGATTGGAGTTCACTCTGGGACCAAAACTCGCGATACACATGTGTACGGCTGCTTCCTCACCACCACTGTTGCGTTTCTTATTGAGGTATACTACGTATACTCGTCTCCTAATCCGTAAAATCAGAAGCTTACCATCTTACTCATATCAATAGTGTAGGCTTCGATTCAAGATCGGGAGCTCGAACTGTATTAGTTCAAGCGTGATATGGGTATACATTTACTCACAAATAGTTTGGCTGCAAGGTAGATACTCTTCGAAGAGATCACTCTCTTTAAATGGCCTTATTTCTAAGTGCGCTTTCGCTTCAAGTCATAGTGGCTTGCCATATCCGTGACCAACCAGCCATATGCTCATTCAAAGCTGTGCCCAGTTTTTCGGAATCGCTTTTGGTTGACAGCGGGGAAAGCTCTAAGCAACTGCACTCTTCAGCTTGGACGAGGGGCTGGATGTACAAAGTGCGTATCAACTTATTGCATTTCGGCAGCTGGAGATTGGGACATTGTCCCTGAACGAACTGGGATGACAAAACCACCCAGAAATCTATGGGATTATGGCAAAGGATCGGGCGCTCGACCTGTGTTAGTTCAAGCGTTACGTGATTATATATGTAATCCTATAAACTCTCGGGGGGGTAATGAGCAAAGGGGAGACTCTTGCTTTTTGAACCCTTTCTTGGGGGGCAGCCAGCCCACCTCGCAATGGCATGCCAGCAACGTTAATTAATTCAAGCCACGGGGTCCCAATGGCGCCCTACGACGGTTGAAATTGATAAGGTGCCACTAACGGGCGCCGCAGGTGCTTAATCCCCACCCGAGACGTTAGTACCAGCCGCGTGGTAAGACGAGGACCTGGTCCACAGCCGGACTGAAGTTCTTTAGGTGGATGTTTGGCCGAACTCCCTCTCAGAAATTTAGCACAAATGAGAAAGTTGCAGCAGTACTGCACTGCAGGCTATGGCGATTATTCCCCTACACTAATTAACCGCCTGTCATTTGCACCTTTTCGTGGGGTATCCTGGTGATAGGCTTGGGGCATGGAGAGCTGCGGGGAAAGCTCAACGCCTCGCTTCATTAACTATATATGTTGTTAGTTGTTATCTCCTTATCGGCACTTGAGGACACTTATTTAGTTACTACCCACCATCACTTATACAAACAAAAAGATGGAAACTTCTTGCGTCTTACATAGTATTACTAGCCCCCTGATATCAATACAAATAATCCCATGTCCCTAACGCCCGCGTCCCCTTCTGCGAACCTGCCTATTATGGAGCGCATTTGCTGAAGATCAAGTGACCGAGATCTAGACAGTCATCGTCACATCCCCGCAAAGGAAAAGTGACGATTCTCGGCGCAAATGTCTTAGCTTGGCGTCAGAGGCATTGTCCTGTTCACCCCCTCATACCTCTTCTGAGCGTACCGCCGGAGATTATGCCGCGTCTTTACGGCATGTCATCGCGCCAACCACGAGCTGCTATTCAGGGACAGAGCCACGGCTTTCAGAGCACCGTGGTATGTCACCCAGCGACATAGAGAGCCACCATGCTTCTCGCTTGGCGTCTACGGCCTCGAAAGGGCTTGGTAGAATGTAGACCGCCCCCGGATGACAATACTTTGCGGCCACGGGCATTATTATAGAGGTTGTAACACCGGTCTAATTTAGCTATGGTCCGTACAGCCCGTGTACTGTCTCCTTGACCTACATGTTAGCCGGCACTGAGTTGTAAGATGTCCTGCCAAGTTGAGGTTAATTTGAATATGTATCTCGGAATTCTCTGGAGTTCCATGGCCCGAGAAACCACACGATTGGAACCTCTGTACCCACACCGACCGATATGCTATGCATGCTCTATGCATATCAACATGGGCTATATGCCGATCATTTATTGCCGCCAACTCGCGGGAGGTAGGCAGCCATCAGATGAGCAGTTGAATCAGCAGTGATAAATCGTTTCTAGCAAAGCCGAAATACGCACTATGCCCTACATGTAATAGATAACATCCTTCTTTGCTAACCAACACGGTATGTACAGAATCTGTACTATAGGTTATT
Organism: Monosporascus sp. GIB2; assembly: GCA_004155935.1. NCBI lineage: Eukaryota > Fungi > Ascomycota > Sordariomycetes > Xylariales > Monosporascus > Monosporascus sp. GIB2. The sequence continues at coordinate 87,521 of QJNV01000195.1, forward strand.
AAACATTTCGAAGACACGGGACCTAGGGAGCCGTTAGCAAATGATTCGTCGCTAAACGCTAAGGCTAACCGACAGCCAGGCAACACAAGCGATGTCCAGCCGAGCAGGGACTCTAGGACAGGGTTTCCTAGCTTTTAGGATGTCTTGGAGAAGCTTAAAAGGGGGTGGGGCGCGGATGACACTAAATGCTAAGAGAATGGCCCGATGCAGGGCGCTGGATCCCACCCCAAGCTCTCTGTAGTTCTAGGTTTGAAAGGTTAAATCAACCTCCGTATAGCAGTGCTTCCCTTGGTGGACACAGATCCTTTACTGATACCTACGGTACTCGTATATGCTTGGTGAAGACGAGCTAACTATGCCCCTATATGCTATGCCAGTCTTGGATTGGCAGGCAGCGAAGGATGGTTAGGAATCTCGCCAATCTCGTCTTCCGTGCAAAATACCCATTCTCTAGCCTCGCAGAACCTGCATAGTGGTCCCTCGTATTATCGTCGGCGCATATACGTCAAGCTCGTGACCCCTATTCCTGGCTTGGCTTTGCTTATGTTCCCTTGAGGTGAGTCAAGCAACTTGTCGTATGCGACTGATTGGCCAGCCATCCTTGCCTTCTACTTTGCTCGATACCCACTCAATTAGTGCTCTTATATCGCAGTTCTGTTTAGTCTAAGAGATATACTCTTTGACTCGATCTGGGACAGGATACCGACTTGAAGTTCATTCCTCTTATGCAACAATGCATGCTGAGCATATCGAGAACTTGATGAGAAAATAGGTTGAGCTACCCCCTGGCAGCTAAGCAAATCACGATTTCCCAGCCATATCGATCATGGGATATCTTCCGTCATTGAATTAATAGCCGAACATTCCATACAAATTTAGAGCAGGGACACTTACGTGTAAGTACGCACGAGGTCCATGGGTCTTCATTCTCCCCCAATCGGATCATTGAAGAAATCCGAGAGTGGATATCTCTTCTCAGTACGTTCGGCGAGACAGCACATCGTTTTCATATTTGGAGTCTCTTTCTAGCTTCAACCAGTGGATTTTCCGTAATGTCAACAAACAGAGTCTAATCTACCTCCAAGTTCTATCTTATACTATGAAACACTTGACGCTCAACTTCAAGCATCACCGCTTGACGTGCAGCTACGCTTGTGTGCCTTCGAACTCTATGCCGCTCTCTCAGGATAGCAACACCATCTCACCTGTCTCGATAAGCACCTTCCTGAATCACTTGGCCACATCCTCCCTGCAAGTATGTAGGAGATTGGCCGTAGCTCCGGGGTATCACGATATAACAGAACAGCCCAGCTGGGTTTCCGGAGTTCAGTTTTCACATACCCAGGCGTCCCTAGTGTATGCCAAGAATAACTATGTCGCGGTCCAACTTGACTGCGCGAGTTCGACGAAGCTTAAGAGTGCAATTGCACAGCAATGAGAGAGTGTATGGATTTGATGAACTAGCTAACTAGATGCATTAACTGAGAGGTCTAGAATATTGTAGTCCTATGACCTAAACTAAGCGATATAATCCACGCGCTCAACGATGGTTGACCTCCACAATGCCATGGTTGTACTCTTTCCTCCATACCCTGCTATCCAAACTTTCCTTTGTAGTGAGCTCATCTGATCTTACGCTAGCTCAGTTCCCATGTTGTACGATGGTTCCAATGCAGTGTCGGGTCTTATTTAAGCTCCTGTGGCTCAATTCAGGGCGGTTCTCGTCTCACCTCTGCTTGTCTTGTCATCAAGAAGCACTGTCTTATCTATCCTTTCCGGCCGCAGCCCTCACGTTTGGGTTCTTGCTTCCACGTTTACTCTTTCCTCCGGCATCTGTCTCTATAGTAGTTTATATCTTGTTAGCCACCAAATATGAGGTTCAGCATAACCTTAGCCCGCCTGGCCCTAGCCGTCGGCATCGCCTTTGCCCAATCAACCTTCCGTCCAGCGAGACCACCGTCCATCCCCTTGGCTGTCAAGTCGCCCTATCTCAACTCGTGGTTGAATGTCGATAGTGACGGAGGGAACGGAGGCTATCTTGCGGGGGCATGGCCAAGGTTCTGGGCGTTGGTCTTTCCTTTCGAGCCCAGCCGGCACAAGACATTCTAACGCTCAGCCATAGCCAGCAGATCACCGGATGGGCGGGCTTCATTCGCGTAGACGGAGCCCCTTACGCTTGGTTAGGCGCGGCTCCTGGTGCGGCTCTGGTGGATCAAACGGATTTCTCTTACACATCGACCCGAAGCACGTTCATCCTGAACGCCGGCGGTAAGGTGGAAATGAACGTCACTTTCTTGAGCCCGGTGACGGCGAACGATCTGAGGAGGCAATCTCTGCCCTTCTCCTACCTGGATGTTTGTGTCTACTCCCTGGATGGGGCTAGGCACGATGTACAGCTCTACGCTGATGTCTCGGCAGGTCGGTTCGGGATCTGCCTGGTATCCGCCGCTGTTTCAAGCTAACTATGATCGCAGAATGGGCTTCCGGCGATCGTGCATCCATTATTCAGTGGGACTACCGTACCGCTGATGGCGTGGCGTATCATCAGTTTGCCCGCCAGGAACAACTTGAGATTCAGGAGGCTAATGAACAGGCGAGCTGGGGCACATGGTATTGGTCAACGAAGGATGTTGAAGGCGTGAGTCACTGCTAAATTCCACCCATAACTCCTGATTCTATGTCTGACCGGTGTATTCCCACAGCTTACCTGGCAAAGCGGTATTGACACTGATGTAAGGGGCAACTTCGTCCGGGACGGAGTGCTCACGAATACTATGGATACAGACTTCCGTCCGGTCAATCAGAACTGGTATGCATCCTTGCCTTCGCAAGTTGGTCTTATCCATCCCCTGCTAACTTGGTTTGAAGGCCCGTTTTCGGTTTTGCAAAGGATCTCGGATGCGTCAATAGAAACGCCGTATCTACTGTCTTCTCCATTGGTCTAACACAGGACGCCGCCATTAAGCTCCTAGGGGAGGGCGACGATTACACTACGTACCCATCATTGTGGAAAAGCTATTTCCCGACAGGTGTAGAGGCTGTAGGTGGCTCTATAACCGTTTTCTTTTTCTTTTCTCTTTTGCTAATCACTGGTAATATCAGATGACGTTCTTCTATAACGATTATGATGAGGCCTCAAGAATCGCCGAGGATCTAGATAACAGAGTAGCAGCCGACTCGCTCGCCGCAGCTGGACAAGACTATCTCACGATTACCAGCTTGAGTGTGCGGCAGACATTTGGGGCTCTGCAGTTCACCGGTACACCGGAGGATCCCGTGGTGTTCCTGAAAGAGATCAGCTCCAACAGCGATATTCAGACGGTCGATGTGATTTTCCCGGCCATGCCACTTCTTCTGTACCTCAACCCACAGCTCCTCCGATACCTCCTGAAGCCCCTTTTCCTCAACCAGGAAAACGGGCATTATCCCAAAATGAGTGCGATGCACGATCTCGGCATCTTCCCATTCGCTAGGGGTTACCCCGATGGGAATGACGAGCCCATGCCAGTAGAGGAATGCGGCAACATGATCATCATGGTCCTCGCCTATGCCCAGCGCACCGGTGACGTCGACTACCTCAGGGCGCACTACCCGATACTGAAGCAGTGGGCCGGCTACCTCGTCGACGAGTCGCTCATCCCCGCCTATCAGCTCTCGACGGACGATTTTGCGGGCATGCTCGCCAACCAGACCAACCTCGCGCTCAAAGGGATCATCGGGTTGCGCGCCATGTCGGAGATCGCCGATCTCACGGGGAACGCCGAGGACGCGGCCAGCTTCGGCGACACGGCGAGGTCGTATATCAACCAGTGGCAGGATCTCGGCATCAACAGGGCTGCGGACCCGCCGCACACTACGCTGTCGTACGGCAACGAGTCCTCGCACGGCCTGCTGTACAACCTGTACGCGAACTCGCTGCTTGGCTTCGGCTACGACTTCGTGCCGAAGTCCGTCTACGACTGGCAGTCGGCCTTCTACCCCACCGTCGCCGTCGAGTACGGCGTCCCCCTCGACACGCGCCACACTTGGACCAAGACCGACTGGATGATGTGGACGGCAGCCATCGCGTCCGAGAATACCCGCGACCTCTTCATCCGCCTGCTGGCCCGCTGGATCTCCGCCACCACCACCAACATGGCCTTCACGGATCTGTACGACGCCGTCACGGGCGGCTATCCCAACGCCGCCCTGAGATTTACTGCGCGTCCCGTTGTCGGCGGGCACTTCGCGTTGCTTGCGCTCCCTGGGCAGTAGACTCTGTAACGGGCGGGTGGCTGCGGCGCAAGTTGGAGTTGAATGTCTAAGAACTAGCTTGTGTTGGGCAGGGCCCTACATAGGACGAGAAGAGGCAGGATGCCCGCGAGACTTCCCCTTTTTGGAAGCTCTAACGCTATGCCGCGTTGGAAATTTCGATTCAACATACGTTACCATTTAGGATATACGCTTGATACCTTTCCTATGTTAGTCTGCTATGGTGGAAATATAATAGTATCGGTACCCTCATTCCATTGCGCTTAAGAAACTCAGTAGGGATGATATAAGCCAACCGCGTAACAACGGTATCAACCTATGCATAACAAACCGCCGAGCAGGGAACTTGCAGTAGCATTACGGTGAGTAATACCTTGATAGTAAGTGCGTCAAACTGGCTTCGTTGCCCAAATGCGAGCGAGGCACCAAGCGTCTGAGTTTGCGGTATAGGGCAGCAGATTTTCCATATTAACGACGTTATAAAATTCGGTAGACGGTAAAAGGGACTACTTTCAGTTTTAACCACATATAAAAGAGGGTTTCAGAACTCGTCCATGGTTCTTATTATTGTAAGTCTGCAGATGAAACATGCCGATCGGAGACATCGGGGTATACTCGAGCTGCCGACCCGGTAATCGCTAACTGTTTTATAGGAGTATTGATGCCTCCGTCGCCCCAGGGGTCCGATATAGTACTCAATGTCTTCAGCATCAACCGTGATCGGCTGCCCTGGTGTGACTAAAGAAGAAACTGCTCATAACGTAGAGACATGGACGCATCATGACCAACGAAAACATATATTAAGACAGATGAGTCTGTCACCTAACACCCATTTACCGGTTAACATGGGTGCCACGAGCCTTCTTTAATCTTCGGCTAACTCGGCCCGCCTCGCAAATGCCTCGCAAATCTCCGTGCTTTTCCAGTCTCTCTTCTTCGACATCAAAGGAGATTCGCAGGGTCGACGACGCTAACCCAGATATTCTCCTTGTTCTCGCTGTAGGAGACGACGAGCTTCCCGTCGACCACGACGGCGGTGGGGTAGCTGAACATGAGGCGCTTGAGCCCCCGCGTGTCCGGGGCGATGGTGGTGTTGGCGTCCGTCTTGAGCACGCCGACGCCCGTGTACGCGCGGCCGGCGCCGCGCGACGTCGCGACGGTCAGCGGCTGGCGCAGGCGCTCCGTGTTGTTGCGCGGGTTGTGCACTAGGAAGCGGTCGCCGCCCGGCAGCAGGCCGAGGTGCTGCTTGCTGCCGACGCACGGGATGTTGGTCCGGTAGATCGCGTTGCCGCGCTGCCGCTCCGCCTTTGGGTACCAGTCGTCGCCCGACGGCGACGCCGTGCGCTCCACCCACACCGCGTGGCTGATGGTGCGGGACCCCGAGATGTCGCGCCAGAACCGCTCCCAGTGGCCCCCGCGGCGCTTCTCACGCCCGCCTTCATCGCCGCCGAACCAGACAGCCCGCGTCGGCTCCTGCATGTCATGGGTGCCGTCCGCAGCATACAGCTTGGTCGCGTAAAGCCAGCTGCCCCAGGCGGGAGTCGTCGCCGGCTCCCGCAGATACGCTTCGATCTGCTCGGCGTGCTCGCACATCTTCATCCCGTACTCGATCCCATACACCGTCTCGTTGTAGCGCACCTCGTACGTCCACTCGTTCTGCGACGACCAGCAGGGGTCGCCCACGGGGTTGCCCTCCCCGTCGATGGCGCGGGCGATCCGGCCGGCCGCCTTTGTTCCCTTAGCGTCGTCGCCCCAGCAGTAGCGTAGTGTCGTCTGCGAGACCGCGTAGAGCGTGTCGCCGCCGACTGGGACAAAGGCTATGGGGTGCACCGCGCGCTGGTAGATGCGGTTGTCGCACCAGTAGCTGTAGTTCGCCGCGGTGGTCTGGTTGGGCAGCAGGGCCTCGGGCAGAATGGAGACGCTCGGGGACCAAGTGTAGCCCCCGTCGATGGAGGTCGTCAGCCACGATTCCTGGCCGGTGGCGTCCTCGTCGATTGGCGCCGACGAGTACTGCAGGTACACCCGGCGCCCGTCATAGTACAGCTCTGGGTGGTGTGCGTACGTTCGTCCTACGTCGGTCCCCCGATAGACCACCACCTCCTTGTCAACCTTGAGCTGCGGCCACCCGGCATAGATGGGGTCTGAGTAGTTGATCTGAGGCGAGACTTGCCAGTATTCCTCGGGCGCGAGCGGCAGCGGCGTAGTACCGGCCTGTGTCCCGTACAAGGCGCAGGCGCAGGCGCTGAGCGCTGTTAGGTGAAGTCCCCGGATCATCATGGTTATGCCCGAGACCGGTGGACGTGGTAAGGCAGGACTCAGGAGGAGAGTGGCGCACTCCAGTCGAGCTCCATATTAACTCTCTGCGCGGGATTCGCATTCGGTCAAGTATGGCCCGAGCCGTCTAGAAGGTATACGCCTTGCCATTGTAGTGGGCCGTCGACCAGCCCGGATAAAGTCTAGTCAACCGAGAAACCGAGTTGAGATTGGTAGGGGCCGGGTAACGAACGATCATCCATGACGAACAACCATCATCCACAACGCGAAGGATTCTTCTGTCTTTCACCTGCGTCCTTCTCTGTTAGCTGGCAGTTTCCCCGCAAACGGCGATGCTGTTCCACTTTTGTGTGGCCGGGGTTCGAGTTCTCGGCTTCAAGGGGTCGTGGTCCAATCGGCATGCTGCCAACATTCTCTTCCTATGGAGAGTATGGGGTATTGTTAGATATGTTGGTCTGTGCCTTGCGGGAATGAATGGCATACTACATTTGCTTTATCGCTTATGACGCCGTCGCTTAACTCAACCTCGCTTGCGTCGCTTACCACCTCGCTTATCTTGTTGGTCACCCCAGGGTTTACCTGCTCCATTGAAGCATAATGACTTGATGGGGCATATCCATAGAGGGGTATATTCACAGAAGCATAACGCTATGCCACCCAACCCATTGCCGTAATCTCAGAATTCGTAGGATCCGAAAGACGAACGGCCGGGTCTCCCCTGGCTATGGTGAAGGATTCTTCTGAATATAACAGCTCTTGGGGGAATAGAGCGTCACTGGGGAAGCGTAGGCAACGCGATCAGTACGATAGATCTTACATCACGCATGATGGAGTACGGGGCTAGGGAAACGATGCGAGGCCTTGACTTCTGATACTTGATCCTAACGAAGAAGTAATAGAATACGGTTGATTCAATGGCTAGTACCGGCATGACTCCGTCAAGCCCAAGTCCTAAGCTATATCGACACGTCACATACAATACATAACCACGGGCGCCTTAACCAAGAACAGCTCCCTCTTCGTGCGGGTTAGAATAACTTCATCCTTGCGTGTTTAACCGTATACCCCAAGCGCATAGAGAAACCAACGAGACAAGCGCGGGAGCGAGGGAGGTGTCATAGTGCGGATGATAACCACAGTCTAACCATAAGCAACCCCGACTCAGTCAGTGCCCATCTAACAGACCTTTAGCATTCTATTCATGTTCTGCTAGCACGCTACTCATCAATCAACCCTATCACTCTTCAACAACCTCAAATTCGCTGCTTAAACCCTCAAAGGGGGTAATGGTCCCCGTGAACCCCTTCGCATCGCCAAAGTACTTGATGCGGTACCTGCCCGGCTCCGCCCAGGGCTCCGTCTCCCAGGAGATGTCGACCTCGCTCGTGCCCAGCAGCTCAGAGACCCTCCTCCACCTGAACACTAGGTGCCAGTCCCCGTCGTCGCGGACGGTGCGCCATCGCAAAGTCGTGAGGTCGAGCTGCTCTACCACCGCGTAGCTGCCCTCGAGCCTGAGGTTGTTCCGGGGATTGGCGCCGACAAAGGATGCGCTAACCGTGGCACCCCTGCGATATACTTTCTTGACGTCGCGTACGATATCGCCGAAGCTCTTGAAGAATGGCGTCGCGTCGTGGATGACCGAGGGAATGAAGCACAAACTCCGGTTGCTGTTGTCGGGTGGTTCCGGTCCCCTAGGCGGTCGGCTACTAACTGAGCTTAGGTAGGGAACCCACGACAACGTAACGTTGATGTAAGCTGCTAATGTGTGCGGCCCGTATAACGTACTGGCTCCTTCGTAACGCTGTATTCTGTCCTGTAGTGTCAGCATGCATTTTCCAATCGAGAAGCGGGGGTTCGCTTCTTTAACGTACCCATATTCTTCTTCGGTGGCAATGTAATGTGTGTAGCTGTTGGCAGGGCCGCCAAGTACGACGACAGGCAAAGCTGAATTTGGCTCTGCAGCGAAGAGTGTCGTAACCTTGTCACGGACAGCATTCTTCCACCTTCGGCCAGCCATAGTAGTCGCCTCGCCCGGGCTGACAATTATGACGAGTTGGCCCACCCGGAAGACCTGGACGTCAACCACGTTTGGTGTCCACTGGTATGGGCTGGTTATCTCGCCTACGTCGAGTAATATTGGCTTCGGGCCATGACAGGCCTTCTGCTCTTCACTCGGCTCCTTGAGCATACCAGAGACTACGCGCCATACCGGGGAAGTAGTATTAGGATTTCCGTCGTGTTGAGTAAAGTCGAAAGCGCCCGGACCATCAGAGGTTCCAGCAGCAAAGGAGTAACCGAGGGCGGCAGGGCAGGTCTCAACCTCTGTGCCATTTGGCAGCTCGAACCAATAGTTTGACATGTTATGGAAGGTATGGAATGACTTTACCATTCGCCCTCGAACTGGATTAGGCGACTGGTTTAGCTGGTCATAGAGGCGTTTCGCCGGTTCAAACTGACGCTTGCCAATCTCGAAGCAGGAAGATGTACCCTCATCGTTTGCCCTGAAAAGGGGGCCTCGAGCATGACATTTCTGGGACCTACCATCGCTGCAGGTGCTGTTTTCGAAGCTGCACATCTGCCCCGTTCCATCTTCACACCAAGCTCCAAGCACATTCGGACTCGTGTCGCCCACGTTGGCTTGGGAAAACCCCGCAACGAAACCGTCGGCGGCAGTATCGTCACCCATCACGCTCTTCTCGAACAAGTAAGCAGCGACTCCTTTGTTGTCGCCGGACACCAAGGTGTTGTTTCCGAGGACGGACGTCCCGTGAGTGGGAAACCACGTTAGTACGCCGATGTTCTTGCCATCTGAAGCTCTCTGGAACTTTAGTAGAGTGAGGTCTTTCTCTACTGATCCATCGTCTTCGGAGCTGATATTATATCTTGCGCGCTCCTCTTCGGGGTTTGCGAGATATGCATAAAGACTCCGGTTGATGTTGGCTCCGAAGACCTTGGTAGACCCGACACTCAGATATCCGGGTGCAAGACTTTCATGTGCACGGCGGATGGAGAGAAGGGCGCCGTCTACAATGGCCCGATAGCTCTGCTGGTCGAAACCTTTGCTCGTTATTTGGGGCAGGAGGTAATTCAGCCAAGCCCCAGGTCCAGAATGTGAATGAGTGCCCGTAACGGCGACGTTTTGATGGTCGTAGTACGCATAGTCAGGGCCGAGCTCCTCCAAGCCCGACAATATACCGTAACGGACAGCAGTATCTCCAGACTGAGTGTCGAGGACCAGGTATACGAACCTGTCTGAGGGGTTGACGGGGTCGGCCACAATGAAAGCTCGCGAGTACAGGCGTTGGCGCAAACCAGTGCCGATTTGGTTCGGGTCAGCGTATCCCATCAGGTTGATTTCGACGCATGGTCCTGTTATATCGGCCTTCCCTACACCTAAGAGGTAATCATCATCTGGGGACTCGGTTGATAGGAGCTCTCCCCTCCAGTTGTAATGATCTGACAAGGGATTCCATCCTGACAGGTAGAACGATATCGGTATAAGTAGCACAACAGTAGCCAATAGTCGTGATAATGAAGTACTAGAAGCCCTCTGGGGCATACTTTGCCGTGCTTTATCCATCATGTATGGGCGTAATGAAACTGTTTGTACTTAATCGCAGGCTATCCCATATAAACCAGCCTGAGGCCATAAATAGAGTTGAGGTCGTTTCAAGGGACGGGGGCTTCACGACGTCGCATGACTCCTTCATTACGTACCAACGTGTGTGGATACGCAGCTGCCGTAACATTTCAAAGCAGATCCCGCCGTCACATGAACTTTCCTCGCTAGTGGAGTTGAGAGAACTTTCTGTTTCAGTGTTAAAAGTACGGTAGTGATTCTGGTGCCCCTCGGAATGTCGTCATTGGCCTGAGCTTGGTTCGGATAAGCTCCTGCAGAGCTACTGTACTTAAGCTGTATGCAGGGACCTCCCCACATGTAGTATAATATGGCCGCTGGAGGAGCTCCACCCTGCCGCCCGCTGACACTTGTTACGGCCATACAAACTGCTAGCCTCTTTTCGGGAACATGCTCACTACCCGTAGCTGACTGTCGAGAAAGGGAGGGTCTTCAGTTGAATGAGCCTTCGTAATGGTAACCGCGTAAGGGCTCCGAAATAAGCCACATATTTTACGGCAAATTGGTCGCAATCTGTTAGTAAAAGGGGCCAGGTCTGCAGCGACTTGGCGTCTAACATCTATTGCATCCTGTCAAGATTTAATACGTATAATACTCCAAATAACCCTAGAAATGGCGGCTTCTTGTGAACGCGAAGTCCTGAAACTAATTTAGGGGCGTTGGAATAAGGCTTTACCTCCTACCTCACCTTCGCGCTTCGTATTCCTATCTTAAGTACAGCGTGTGCTGGCACAGCATTTGAGACTGTCGTCTTCCCAGCCAAGACTAGGACTTTCTCTCGATAGCTATCCGGAAGTGAGAACTCGGACTGGACGTTGGCTTATCTGGATAATTTACGTAAAGTGTCAAATCCTAAGGGTCACTGTAATGCGGACTGCATTGCTAGGCCTACCTTTGCACCTCTGGTTAGCCCAACAAGAACCGCGGTCATATATTGTCCTCTTGTACTAGATAACAATTGTACGGTGCTCCCGCACATCATCCTCAGTGGTTGCAGTCGACCGTATGTTGTCGTCGCGGCTGGTGTGGGCACGGATGATGCCTCTCCTCCCATGACATATGTACCCTCAAATAGCACGCTTCAGCGATATGAAAAGTATTAGAACAGGTTTCACTCTGATTTTTACGAGATCGACAACTGTGTCAGCCGCTACCTAGTAATCACAGGTAAAGAAGGATCTGTCTCGCAAGCCGTATAAACCGAAGTCGTCAAAATCACCCAACTGGACAAAGACGGAGGGAAGAGCGGCGAGAGTCCCCCATTTGCGCTATACGATACATGCACACCGTCCAGAGGGAGGCCTAGGTGAGGGCGGGTTGGGCGAGGAGATCTGCAGACGAGTTCGGATTACGATGGGAAGCTATTTCGCAGCCAACAAAGTTGGAGCAGATTTAGGTCGAGGTCGTCTGCAGTCAGGGCCGTTCAGCAAGGCCGATGACAACATGTGAAGCGCAGAGCACTTAGCGAGGTACGTACATGCAATGGTACTGCTCTATCGATAACGATAAGGAAAACGTCCCAATCGACCCTTGACAGTTCTGTATCGTATCTCTCCATCCAGTACGCAAACGACAGTATCTTCGTATTGCCAACTCTGTAGTGATCTCATCCGTAACCCGATTGATCCACACGAAAGCTTCATAAAACGCAAACATAGCAGAATCAAGGACCCCAATCGACCAAGATGTCATTCCGCACAGCGGTCCACGAATCCCTACCATGTAAGCCCGCCTAGCCAGCCTCTTCTACAACCCCCCAACTCCAGGTCCGGCACTCTCTCGCCCGCGCGACAATGCCCGGGCCAAAAACTAACCAGACCGCCAGACATCGACCCGGAACCGACGCCCGCGGAGCGCAGCGCAGCCGAGGCGCTCATCGCAGCGGAGCTCTCCTCCTCGCCTTCCACCGACCAACAGCCGCCGGCGGCCGGCCTCCCAGCACTCCGCGAACCCGTCTTCAGCCCCCTGATAGCCCAAGAGCTGGAACGAGTCGCCTCGCAGCAGAAGCTAGAAGCGATCGACAAGTCGCGCTACGAGGCGCCCGACCCCTCCACCATCTCCTCCCTCTCGTCCCCCGACGAGCTCCGGGAGACCCTCTCGCGCGCGTACGCCGCGTCGACGTACCTGCGGGGGCGGGAGGCGCACCTGCAGTTACTGGAAGCGCACGGGCGCAACGCGTGGCTCGTGGGCAACTGGTCCGGGCTGGAGGCCGAGACGGCGGCGCTGGAGCGCGAGCTGGCCGCGGCGCGCCGCGAGATCGACCGCGTCAACGTGAGGCGCCGGCAGGCGCAGGACGAGGCTGCGGGCGAGCTGCGCGGGCTCGAGGACGCGTGGCGCCGCGGCGTGGGGCGCGTGCTCGAGGCCGAGGCCGCGGCGGAGACGCTGCGGCAACAAATCCTCGAAAGACGGAGGGAAGGCGGCGAAGGCGTCGCTGCGTGAAGCTCTGCTGGCTTATTTGCTTGGAAGGGGCGAACTTATATGTATGATAATGGGTGGGTTTGATCCGGACATGATGTTTGCCCTTGGAATACTGCTCTGAAAAGGGGCCGGCCCGTGGAGAACAGGGGCTCACAGGATTACATTTACGATACCATCATGTTATAGCGAACGTTGTGCGTAAAAGCAGCACGAGAAATCTCAAGGGGAGAATAGAAGCAGGACCTGCTTGTGATATTACTCGTAACAGCGGTATCTTCAATAATAATAACACATGCCTATCTGATACAACAAGCGAGGGTAATGCCGGTAACGCCGTCTCAAGCCCCAAGTCAAATGCCATTCCTCCCAGTTCTAGAGCCGCCGTTCTCTACCAGTCCAGTCCCGATTAGGCTTTTTTTCTTTTGGGTGGGTGGGTCAAACAGAAAATCAGATAGAAAGAGGGTCGATATCCTCGACACCTGACGCTACCCCTACGTATTGCGTTCTCCTCATAATACCCTCGACGGGCCCAAGGAGCCTTGCGAACGCTCTCTTTCCCATCGTGGCAACCTTCACCTCGGTTGTGCTAACGACGCTTGCTGCTCGCGGCGCATCGTTCAATAAGGCGAGCTCGCCGAAGAAGTCGCCCTTCTTGTAATGCTTCACCGGCTCGGGTTCTCCCTCTTTATACGCGACCGCCTCGCCCGACTCGAGGAGGAAGAAAGCCTCGCCAATGTCACCCTCTCTGATGATGGTGTGTCCCGGTGGGAACTTCTGAGTCTCGAGCGCATCGGCGATCTTGGATCGTTCATAGGGTGTAAGAGACGACAAGAGTGGTACCTCCTCCAGAAAGCTTTCGTATAGTCGCCTTCGTGCAAAAGTCGACTCCATGAGGATTCTGCGGAATGTGACTCGGTCGAGGGCCCAGAGTGTGCAGTTGGGCTCAGCCGATACGACGGTAGCAGCTCGAGGCGCGTTGTACATCAGGGCAAGTTCGCCAAAAGACCCCCCGGCCTGGATGCTACTAACTTTGTTGCCCATTCCGTCCGGGCCGGGTTGGAGTGCGCCACTGTCGTGGACATAGATATCGAAGGAGCCTTTCTCTATCACGTAGAAATAATCGCCTGCATCACCCTGTATAATGACCTAATCTGACGTTAGTGACATGTAAGGTTCCAACGTGACTATTTGATCCGTGCTCCGGGTTCACAGCCGTGGGGACATTACGTACCTTGATACCTTTGGCAGGGATGGGTTTCTCTTGTAAAGCACCCAGAATCTGTGCGCCCTGCTCGTCATCTAGATGGCTGAACAGGAAATTCCCTTCAATAGCCTTCTTGAGTCGCTCTATCTGCTCTGGGGTTTTGGGGTACGATGGCGGGGTCCAGTTATCGTTGGCGTCAGCTACGGGCTTCAGCGACTCGGCCGAAACCGAGGTACGACGGCCGAAGTTGTACTGAGCAGGGTACGTGTCCGGGTTCGGAGGGGTCCTGACACCAGAGGGCAGGCTCAGGGTGTCCGAGTCCCAAGGCGCATCTCCGCCAAACGGACCGCGGAAAAGTGCACTAGGTGGCCCGCTAACCGCGTTGAAGTTCGGGGTTGTGGGAGAGGTAATAGTGTCGTTCTCGTCTTCCTCGATGTCATTGAGCAAATCTCCAGACGGCCCACTGCCGGTGTCGATTCTGACTGCTGGACTGAAGGGATTTGAATTTGCCGCAAATGGGCTCGTGAATGTAGGGCCCGACATGGTAACAATGATGGACTTATGTGAGGAGTTCCTGTTTGACAGGTGTTGCGCCCGTTGGTCGGCTAGGCGGCTTTGAAAGTAATCGGCGCAAAATTGTAGGATATCAGGTGGGTTCAAGTGGCGAATTTGACTCCCAAGGGCTTCTATTTCTCGTTGGTAAGCGTCTAGTCGAGCCATATTGCATAAGAGAGGTGATGGTCGTTTTAGGATGCCAATGTAGCCTTGCAGAAGAGGACATGGGTGAGGAATAAGTCCACCAAGACGAGATGCTCGGGGACAGAGGAAAACGGCCGGGAAGGGTTATATATACCTGAGGCTATGACCAACTATGGAGCAATGCGCAATCCGTAGCCCCGAAGGCTGCTGCCAACCTGGCTGATGGCTGACTTCGTGTAAGAGTCTATAGGCCTAACGATGGTGCTAAGTGACCAGGATGCCGTTAGTCGATTAATGGTGTACTGGCAAATTTAAAGGGTGTTGGGAGGACAAGGCCCTATAAGTGTTTGGTAGCGTAAGAAAGGTGGCAGACGACGAGGCTGGGCTAAAGAAAAAATGAGACAATGGTGTAGAGAAATGCAGGTTCACCAAGTCACACAAAGAATACTGTTAGTAGGGTAAGGGGGACGATGTCTGTGTGCAGGATGCAAAATACGTCTGGTCTCATTCAGTACCTAGGTAAGAAACAGACTCGTAGAACATCTGTGTTAGAGACACAGTTCAGATAAAAGGGTATTTCGTTATGCAGGGGAGGAATAGTAGCATGAAAGTGATAGAGGTAGGTAGACAGGTGAGCTGGGCAAATCTGGGGAACGGTATTCGAGGAAAGCGGCAGACGATGCGTAGAGGAAGATAAGGTGGGCGTCACTTACTCCGCAATTCGAGCAAGGTTACGGACTGCTTGACTGGTCGGCGTTGTATGATGTTAGATAATAGATAGTTTCCAAAGTGGAGTCCGGACCGCGAGGAACGAAATACGTAGCGATCAAAAGGGAATAATAAAATTATGTAGGGAAAGGACTGGCAGGTTGTGAATTGCCTAGTATAGAGCTAGGTATTACCTGCAATAACGAGGCTTCACCGGGGGTCCAATTTCTTCTGCTGCCCACTCCGGAAGGGCTTTAGGTTTAATGATAGAGGGGAAAGCACAGGCCAGGGAGGGGGGGAGTGCCGAGATTACAGCAGATAAAGTTACCCAGCTTGCCAGGTCTACCGGGATCTTGCTTGTCGGGTTGAAGGGTCAAAAAGATCGTTCATTGGACAAGCAGAGCTCTAGCTCGAGTTAATATTAGTTTTTCTGGCGCAAGTAATGAGGTAGCGATGTGCTCGTGCTGTAAGGTTCTTACTACTGACATAGCATGCATCCAGAACCCTCTCCTCTCGTGCCTGTCAAGAATTTTGATGCTGTAATTGAAAGAAACCATGAATTCGTAAAAACGAAAGCTACTCGCTGCCTATATACCCCGATGCTCCCTGTGCCCAGGTATGCTCTCATGTTCCCTTTCCTAATGTAAGGGTGGTGGCAAAGTGACAATTATTGGCAGGGTATGGTATGTAAGCACGAACCTTGTTTATTGATTCTGGGAAGGGATTCCGTGATTAATGTCAATTCAAATCCACCTCATAGCTCACGGGTGTGCCGCTCAAAGAGTGGGGCCTTGCCTCGGAGAGTGGAGAATGTCCCTCCGCCCAAATTGCTTCTAGAAAAAGGAAGCACAGGCCGCAAGGCAGTCATCTACCGAGTCACCACCCGTTCCATCTGACAGGCAACCATGTCATCGCCACGTGGTATAAGGGGACATGCCTTGACTTAATCAAAAAAAAAAAAAAATGTGTGATCAGATGTATTTCTACGTTGTACTTTTGCTATTCTCCCCATCTAAAAGGTGCAAGAGTGCTTCCAGGTCCATCCTGAGGCCGGTGACATTTCTGTTGCAAGAGCTATCTGGCCCATCCTTGAGGGGAAGTGGGCCCAAAGGAGATTCCGAGTGGTTCATTCCTTTCGGGGCTTGCTGCACAAGGATGTTTCCGGGTTTAATCCGCGTCTTCTTTGCTTCTTCTAGAAAGAATCAATGGCCCAAGCTTCTTAATTAGTAAAGCCACCTGTTACGTAATGCATATTCACCAGAGTTACACACGATCTGTTCTAGCATGTACGAGCTCTCAATACGGATCAGCCATCTTTTCAGATACCTTGCTCGATATATGGCCCCCAGAACCTGGATAAGCTATAAACGTAGTCGCTAAATATTTGCTTCAAAACAGTAAATGAGTATGTAGTGTTGGGCGGCCCAAACTTACAGGGGCCAAAATAGGCCCATGCCGCGGATCCATGAAGGATCAATGGGCACTTAGAGCTTAGCTCGTTCGATCGTGGAATTTGGTGCATTCGGGTCATTTCCGTCGGTCGTCGAGCGCTGCCAAAATGTAAACAAGGTGCCACGGAGCCAGCCACCAGATCAGGGAGGGGGATCAAACCTTGCCCAAGACCTCCTCCGCCATGGCGATCCCGGCCGCCCTGCCCGAGAAGATGCAGCCGCCGAGGAACGTGCCCTCGAGCGAGCTGTAGCCGTGGACGCCGCCGCCGCCGAAGCCGGCGGCCTCGCCGGCGGCGTAGAGGCCCGGGAAGGGCTCGCCGCCGGGCCTCATGACATTGCTGCTGAGGTTCGTCTCGATACCGCCGAGGGTCTTGCGCGTGAGCAGGTTCATGCGCACGGCGATCAGCGGGCCGTGCTTCGCGACATCGAGGAGTCGGTGCGGCGGCGCCACGCGGCTCAGCTTGTCGGGCCAGTAGCTGCGCGCGTTGTGGATCAGCATTGCTTGCGCGTCCTTCGAGAAGGCGTTGGCGAACTGGCCGTCGCGCGCCTCGACCACCTCCCTGATCTGCTCGTAGTCGAGCGCGGGCCCGCCGGACTCCTTCGCCAGCTCGTTCATGCCGGCCACGAGATCCTCGAGGTTGTCCCGTATTACGAAGTCCTCGCCGTGTTTCTGGAAGTTCTGCACGGGTACCGTCCCGTTCTTGCCGAACACGCGGGTGGTGAGGAGCTGCCATATGCTCTTGTTAGTGATATCCGGGTTCTGCTCGGAGCCAGACAGTGCGAACTCCCGCGCGATGATAGATTTCGTAAGAATGAACCACGTGTAGTCGTATCCGGTGCTGCAAATGTACTTAAGTGTTGCTAAGGTATCGGTTCCTGGAAAGAGAAAGGGCGGCAGACGTTTACCCGTCGCATCTAGCCAGAGAGAAGACGGCGCCGGTAAGACGCGGATGCCGTGTCCGGGCCAGATGGGGTTCCAGTTCGCAAGCCCTTCGGTATAATGCCACATGCGATCGCGATTCACGACGTTGGCACCTGCTTTCTCAGCGATACCAATCATACGGCCGTCGACATGAGCCGGGACACCGATGACAAACTTCTGGGGCACACGGGGACCCAGACGGTCGACCGGCCAGGCAGCTTTCACCGCTTCGACATTACCACCGATGCCGCCCGAAGAGACAAGCACCGCTGAGCCGCGGATCTCGAAATCGCCGACAGTGTTTCTCGAAGATTTCACACCCCTTTCCGAGTCGTCGTCCTCGAGCACCTTTCCCCGGACTCCGACCGCCCTGCCGGTGGCATCGTCGACGATCAGCTCATCCACCCGATGTCGGAACCTAAACTCCACGAGGCCTTTCTTCTCAGCCTCCCTAACGGGCTCCGCGAAGGCGCGCACGACCCCTGGGCCGGTGCCCCAGGTGAGGTGGAAGCGGGGGACGGAGTTGCCGTGGCCGTCGGCCCTGCCGTCGCCGCGCTCGGCCCAGCCGACGTTGGCCATGAAGCGGATGCCGCGGTCTTTGACGTAGCGCTCCATGCCGTCGGCAGCGAAGTCGACGAAGGCGTCGGCCCAGCGGCGCGGCCAGGTGTCCTCGCCGTCGAGGCGGTCGAAGCGCGCCGACGCGAGCCAGTCGCGCCGCGCGAGCTCCCGCGAGTCCCGGATCCCGCACCGCCGCTGCTCCGCCGAGTCCACGCAGAAGATGCCACCCAGCGACCAGAACGCCTGCCCGCCCAGGTTCTTGCCGTTCTCTTGCTCCACGATCACCGCCCGCACCCCGCGCCGCGTCAGCTCGAACGCGGCCACGAGGCCCGCGAGCCCGCTGCCGACGATGATGACCGGGTCGTGCGTGGTGGCCTTGTCGGTGGACATGGTGCTCGCTCTTTTGAGTGATGATTGGCACAGAACGGCCTAAATCGGCTTGCGTGTTATAACCCCAAAACTAGGACGTTGTTTACTTAAATAGAGTAGTGGAACCCTGAGGGCGGGATGGCTGGAGTTGCAGTGGGGGGGCTGGGAGTATCCCATGTATATACATAAGTACTAGGTACGTAATGTGTTGGATTCGCTATTGAGAGGTTCTCAGCATCGCTACTGTAAAGACAACATTGAATGCCGTTCGGCTGTGAAGGTCGTCGTCTATGTAGGTAAGGAGGGTTACGCAAGAAACAAGGAGCTGAGTCGGGGTTAGCCGAGAATCTGGGGAAGGTTACCTCGAAACGCAGGGAGGAGCTGAGCTCTACTGTGCCTCGGCTCAATACCCCTCTTCAGCTTATTCAGCTCAGGCTTGCGATGGACGTCGTAGCTGTCTGGCCCCAAGCAATGCCCGAGAACTACGGTATTGTATAACTAATTTTGCCTTTGAGCCTTTCAATTTCATATATGGTTTCTTCTCTCGAGAATTCGGTGACTCCTCTGAGTATACATATATACGTTAAGCCCGCGGAGCCCGAATGAGAGAACGGCAGTCACGAACTCTTCTTTACACACTTGCAGCCACAGTGCCTTGACTCAGCTTTAGTTTTAGAGTACTAACGTTAGCTGCTGTGTTCAATGTAATAAATCGCCGGGGGCTGTCTGCCTCAAGAACGCAACCCTAAGGACACATGCCCCGTCGGATGCCTCTGAATTGTGACTCGATTTGTGCCAGCTATGCTTTCTTCAGTGAGCGCCGTGAAGAATACATTAGAAGCGCCCAAGATATTCCGCCTAGAGGCTTGCTGGAAATTGGGAATAGTCAGTGATTCTTTTTCCTGAGCGAGAGACATCTATGCCAACACCATGAGGACTAATCGTTGGAGGCGAATATCAAATACTCTCAGCGTACGAAAGCGATTCGACCCAACGCAAAAGCAGGAAACTTCAGCGAAGCCGTTTTCTGAGGGTAATCTAAATGGAAGAAATCCTCGCCTCCCGAGCGCGCTGTTCTTCTTCTAGCTGCTCTCTTTGCTTGTGCGCAGCTTCGATATCGGCCTTCACTCCCTTCTTCTGCTGCCGGGCCTCGTACATGTCGCGACTCTTCATGATGCGCTGCACGATGGTACCAGCGTTGACGTCCGCGTAGTGGTGACGCGCGATCTCCTGGAAGATACCCATCTCCCTGGGCGCTGTGTACGGATCCGATTCGAGCGGGATGAAAGATGTCGGCCCGTGATATACGGCATCGGGAGTTCCCCAAGGCAAGGAGGTAAGGTAGGGCTTAGTCGGTACGAAGGGTGCACCGAACACTACCGCGTTGATATACTATAGGAAGGATTAGTAAAGACCACTCACTCATCAATCTGAGGCGGTGACCTACGCGGCACTGCAGGACGCAGAGTCCCCGCTCATAAATATTCATGATCGGATAGTTCACACCCTTCCAACGATTTATCACCTGGTCGTCGTGTACGCCAGCCACCACGAACACTGGGCCGTAGTCGCTACCTTTGCCACGACGCTCGTCGACATTTTGCTGGTCATACCATCCTTCTCGTCTCGCCAGTGTCTCCTCAGCTTCAACCACCAACCGAAGGAACTCGATATGCCCGCTTGAGAACAGGTCGAACCCTCCATCGACGTAGACAACGCGCTGGCCAGGCTTGGGTCCGGAGTCTTTCAACAGAGGGCGGAAAGATCCGGCTTGCCCTTTCCCACCGTGGGTCTCGACGCGTTCTCCGGAGGCGGACCAGAACCACACCTCAGCACCCGGCTTCTTCCCAGTCTCATCCGTCGCATATTGGCGTATGCGGTCCGTCATTGCTTCACCCCTGGCCTTCTTCTCAGACTCGGTGCCCTCGCCCTCTTCACCGGTAAGGGTTTTCTCCAGCGACTTGATGAAGTGGGTCCTGGTGCACAGCAACATGCGCCCGACAATGTCCGTCGTGGAGATGCTCGGCGTGCGCTTGACGACCTTGAAACGCCCGGCCGCCTTTACAAACCGGTAGCAGTCCTCGCCGCTGCTATCCGAGGTGATGTCATCGCCGTGCACGACATACTTGCAGCCGAAGTGGCTTATGAAGGACAGCTGCGTGACGTAGGGCGCATAGGGGATTGACTTGGTGACCCAACGGCACGCATCCACGGCAGCGATACTTTATCCAGGGGTTGAGAATCAGCAAGTTGCCCTTCAAAACGCAGACTGCCTCGGAGGAGTTATCCGTACCGTTCCTGCAGGCTCATGACGGTTGGGCCCTTGTTCTCTAAGATGGCCTCATCAGAGTGTATCCCTACGTATAGCTCGTTGCCCAGCTGGCGGGCCTGCAGCATGGCGCCCGCGTGGCCGTGGTGGAAGAAGTCCCAACAGCCGTCGACCCAGATGCGATCGTCAAGGATCTCTGGGGCTGGAGGTCCGGAAAGGACCTCTTCTTCGGACGACATAATTAGTAATTACAGTACATAGAAACTCGGTCTCTTTCTGGGCCCTGTAGAATCAAAGAGAGGATGCGATGCTGCAGAAACCGTTTCGACTCTCTAAGTCACTCTATCAACGTAATGTCAGTGTCAAGCCGGATACTCCATACTATATAAACCAAACATATCACAAGGCAAACCGTCCCATACAGTGTTTGCGAATATTTGACACGTTATTTATGCGGCGAACTCCCCCTTAAGCGAAGGCCCACAACAGGGCCTTACAGTGTCTTTACCCCTCACCTGCTTCATTGTTGGATACGACGTAGGCTTGAACCAACTGAGAGCAATAACTCAAGAGGATGGGAGCAAGGTTTCTCCCATAACGATTGAAGCCGTGAGACTTTGGGGAAAACAAAGTGCGGACTGCAAAGGAACGCTTCAAGAAGTTGTCTAATGTGAACCTAATGCCTGATAATGTACGATCGAGCTCCGTAAGTGAGAATGGCGGGATGACACGATAGCTCCGATTAACGTTAAGAGTTTACCCCGCCACGATTTCTCAACCCCTCTAATAAGGTCACTCATGTGATTTCAGTCTACTATTAAGATGATGCCGAAATACGAAAGAGCATATATGATCTATATACACAGAATAGAATAATTTCTAAAACCGAGACAGCACTTAAAATGGCTTCAGAGACTGGTCGCCACGGAGGCATCACCCCGGAACAGCTCGAGCAGTTCAACCGCGACGGCTACCTGATCATCCGCAACGCCCTGCCGCCGACGACGGTCAAGGCGCTCCTCGACGAGACGCACTCGCTGCTCGACTCGTTCTCGCTCGACGACCACCCGATGACCAAGTTCAGCACGGGCGAGAGGTCGGCGCACGTGGGGGACGACTACTTCCTGTCGTCGGGGGACAAGATCCGGTTCTTCTTCGAGGAGGACGCCTTCTCGCCGGCGACGGGCGAACTGACGAGGCCCAAGGCGCGCGCCATCAACAAGATCGGGCACGGCCTGCACGCGCTGTCGCCGCCGTTCGCCGCCCTGCTCGACCCGGCGCTGAACCCGGACCTGCTGGGCGCCGGCACCGCGTCGGGCAGCGTGGCCGCCGGCCGCAAGGAGAGCCACCCGGCCGCCGTCGCGCGCGCCCTCGGCTTCCGCGACCCCCGCTGCCTGCAGAGCATGGTCATCTGCAAGCAGCCCGAGATCGGCGGCGCCGTGCCCCCGCACCAGGACAGCACCTTCCTGTACACGGACCCGCCGAGCGCCGTCGGCTTCTGGTACGCGCTCGAGGACGCCACGGCCGAGAACGGATGTCTGAGTTTCCTGCCGGGGAGCCACAGGTGGGCCCCGGTGCGGCAACGCTTCGTGCGCATGCCCGAGGGCGGCACCGGGTTTGTCGATAACGATGGCCCGCAGTTTCCTCCGGGGGACGGATACGGAGAGAAGGCCATAGAGGACGGACAAGAGGAAGGACAGTACAAGATGGGCGAGGTCAAGGCCGGCGACTTAGTCCTGATCCACGGCAACACTCTGCACAAGAGCGAGAGGAATACGAGCAACAAGGGACGGATCATATACACGTTCCACGTTATCGAGGGAGAGGGGACAAAGTATGATGAGCGTAACTGGTTACAGCCGTCCGCGGAGGGCTTCACGAAGCTTTACCGGGACTAAAGAATACGACCATTCCCGATGATGGTTGGCAGATGTTTTGCGACCCTCCGGCTTCAAGGACTCGTCCGTCCATGGGCGCTCCTAAACTACAAGGCGCAGCGCCTTTGAAGTAGCATTTCGAGATTGCTGCCACAGGAAACAAATGCAAGGGAACGATGTAATCTGATGAATATACCTTCGATGGCTCGTGTATTTAGCGTACAACGCCAGTAGTGCTCACGCCTCTCGAAACCATTATATTAAAAATCTCGTATAACACATAATAAACCTTGTCTTGATTCTCTTGCCGAGTTTCAAGTTGGGGTGACTGGTTCCCTATCGCCAGTCCACCTCGCATTCGCCAGGTTATCATTTCGAGTGTGAAGAGAACTGCAGAACCACGTCGTCAGAGTGGTCAGCGGGAGAGGTGGCGCGTGCGGCACAGCATCAAGATGTCTCGTTCCCATGGCCCTCATAGATTCCTAGAACCCTTTGCGGACCTCGCGCGTCCGGCCCTCTCGACCCTGAGAGATAAGAAGTATGGCCCTACGTAGTTATGTGCTACGGGCCGCGCCCGGAGGGCTGCTGCTGCTGACTCGGCTGGCTTCCTCATGAATTATCCGGCTGATAGCGTTCGGGGACTCCCACCTGCAGACACCGTATGGCGCTGGAGATGTACTCGAAATGACGCATTTGGAAGGATTCGAAACGCGTTGGACAGCGCCCGTCGGGTGGGTCGCCTGGTCTTGGATTTCTCGAACGGGTGGGTAAGCAGAGCGTATCATCACAGCCCGACCGGGATAGTAAATACCTCGTAAGCAGGTAACAGTTTGTGAGGCTCCGCCACACCAGGCTCGAAGCGGAGGCTCTCCCGCTCCAACGAAACCGAACAGACAAACGGACGGGGTATCCGTCGGCGGGAAAAAGAGACCAAGGAGGGCTTGCACCGGCCACCCGCACCACGATCCCCTTTTTATTTCACTCCAACGAGTCATCCATCCTCTCAGACTACCAATCAACCGCGCGTTGTGGAAAGCCCCGCCGCGTCGTCCCGACTTTGCGCATGCCAAAATGCCGCCGCCGCCTGGAAGGCCGCCGCATGGATCCGGTCCCAACGAATATGAGATGGAGACGTCCCCGAAGGTCCTACTGCCCACCTCCGACAACGGCGCCGTAGTCAGCTCGGGCCCCCAGTTTCGCGGCAGCGGGAATGCCGCGCCGCCGGAGCCCACTTGGACGACATCGGAGGACACGCCGTCGCAGCCCGCATCCGCGCAGGAGCAGGCGGTGATGAAGGACCCGATAGCGTGGGAGGTGCCCGCGGATGGGAAGAAGGCCGCGGACCGGGAGCGGAAATACAAACGCTGGTACTACTGTTGGGGGTGCTGCGGGCTCTGCGGGCTGCCGCGGCGGTGGAGGTGGGTCGTCGGCGTCCTCGCGACGCTGGTGCTGCTCGCGATAATCGCCAGCGCCGTGGTCGGCTCGGTCGTGGGAAACATGCAGTACTACGGCTCCAACTCGGGCGGCTCGGTGGGCACGTCGACAGTCGACGACCCGTTGGAGTTCAGCAAGCTCGCGGCGCTCAGCTGGACCGACGGCGCCAACGCGACGCGCCGTGCCGTCTTCTACCAGTTCGAGGGCGCCCTGATGCTGCAGCAGTACGACTCGGGCGTCGATTGGTGGATGCCGCACAATATTGTAAGCATACGTTCATGAGCTGCCTCTACCTGCTTCTTGGCCGGCCCGTCTTGAGGGCGCAACTTGCCGGTTCTAGTGGGCCATTAGGCACTTATCTCTTGAGACGAGGTTGAGTTGCTCTCGTCACCCCCTGACATCCATCACCGTGGCTACTCGCTGACCCGTGAACACATGGCGACAGAGCGCAGACTTCGCCCCGCAGAACCTCAACGTGCCGAACGTGAAGCCTATGTCGCCGTTGGCGGTCGTCGCGACACCACCCCCGCCCCGACGCAACGGCGACGTTCCCTTCGCCGCGGCGCTCTACTACATGAACATGGACAACGAGATCCGCGAGGTGGTCAGCCACGACGAGGACCTGGCGGTGTGGAGGTACGGCGACGACCACCCGCCGCGCAGCGCCGCCGACTACACGCAGCTGGCGGCGGCGCCCGACTTCTGCAGCGCCGGCTGCCGCAACGCCTTCTGCTACACGTACCAGGATCGTGACCAGAGGGTCATGCTGGCCTGCGGCGACGACTGGGCCAACGCCACGCGCCTCGACAGCGTGCACCCCGGCAGCGCGCTGGCCCTGATCCCCGTCGCTGCCGCCGCGGCGCAAAGCGAAAGCGGTGGTGGCGATAGTGATAATGCGCGCCCCAACGAGCTGCGCCTGTTCCACTACACCGACACGAACGTGAAGATGTTCCGCATCCGGAACGATTCGAGCTGGGACGTAGGTACGTAAAATCAAGCCACCCGATTCAATCGAGCAGGCCATAGGACAACATCCCCCCAACCCCCCGTCCCTCCGAACTTTTAAGAGCGAAGGGGGCGAGCCTCCTGCCCCGATTGAGGCGAACGCTGACCAAGTCACGACATGCGTGTGCAGAAGAGAAGTCCATCCTCAGCTCCCTGGAGCCGGCGACAGTGTACGACATCAGCGGGGACTCCCGGCCCGTTCTGCCGCAGGTGGTGGCGGCGCCTTCGGGCGCGGACCTCTCCGACATGCTAGTGTTGGCGGTGGGCGGGGACCGCCGGCAGGGCGGCGTCGCCAGCTGGTACAACGGTACCGGCGGGGAGTGGGCGGGGCGGGACCGGCATATCGAGTTCGGCGTGGCTCGCGACTCCTCCGTCTCCTCCGTCGACCAATACCAGGGCTACACCCTGGAGGTGGCGGCCATCGCCATGGATCACGCCGGCTCCTTCTATGCCGCCGCCGCCGCCGGCTGGGAGGTCGTCCTGTACACCTGGGACCCCGTGGTGGACCCCTTTGCGCTGGAGCCCGCTGGCGTGATCAATATTTAGGAGAGTTGCCGTATAAGTATTAAAGCCGACGCAGGTTATGTTTGCGTTATAATAGCTAATGCGTAAGTATCTACAGCATGGATATGGGATGGTCGCTCCTTCGTATAGCTACAGGTATAGGGCGTCCCAGTTACCTTACTTACCAGCCACTCTATTTCCCGACATTGAGCTGGTATAGCTGTGGCGCGTAGTAGTAGGAAGGGGGTCTTTTTTTCTGTTTGTTTGTTACCACCGGGAAAAAAAACGCGGCGTCGTTTGGGAACAGCACTGCTCCTGAGAAAACCTCATGTGGAGGATGACGCGCCTGCCGCCCGGTCTTCCTGCGCTGAGACTTGCTGAGATAATGGGTCAGGATAATGTTGCCTGAAACTGCATTTGGGGTGGGAAGGA